>PPXN03000023.1:0-154221 GCA_003708445.3 Grigorovia transvaalensis | reverse complement strand
AGTTTCGAACTTCCATAAAGCAATATCGATAGTAATACCTCTTTCTCTTTCAGCCTTTAATTTATCTAAAACCCAAGCGTACTTGAAAGAACCCTTACCTAATTCAGCGGCTTCCTTTTCGAACTTTTCGATGGTTCTCTTGTCAATACCACCACACTTGTAAATTAAATGACCGGTGGTAGTAGATTTACCAGAATCGACATGACCAATAACGACAACGTTAACGTGAGCTTTAGCTTTACCCATTTTTGCTTGTATATATTTGTGTAATCCTCTATTTTGAGAATAAAAGTTAAATAAAAACAAATTGAAACAAATGAGGTTAATTGTCCACTTTTAAATATAACTTTTTCAAACTTTTTTCAAAAAAAATTTTCCAAATTTCCAGAAATGCGGAGAATGCCACGTGGCTCAATCCGGAAATAATATTGGGGCTTCCTGATTGGGAAATGCGGTTTTGAGGACTGAAAAGGCTTTTGGAAAAGCAAGCATTTCTGTGGTGTGTGGGTCCTATAATGTGCAGTCACATCTGTTTTGGGTGGAATCTTCTTCATCATTGTGTTAGTTTGAATATTTGCTGACTATATAACAAAAGAATAGGAGATAAACACAAGACAGATACTGTTTTGTGCATTTATTCTGGGAATGATAAATTACTATCTCTATCTAAAGAATCTAAGATATCATTTTGAGTCTCCATGTCTCTAACAAAGGTATTGGAGTTATTGAGTCTGATAGGTTGTAAGTTATTGAAAGTATTCATATGATTCCTATTTCTACTAAACAAAAACTGTTTCATTTTACTCCACCATGATTGTTCTTGTAAAAATTGCCAATTGTCAAATTCATTATTACCCTTCTTGACTCTTTTATTTATCCAACGTCTAAAACAGTCTACAATGATGAAAACAGTAATAATAGAAAAAAAGATTGGTAAAATACTCAGTTCTTGAGTCTTATCAGCCTTAGGGCATGCATAAAGTGTTCTCACTTCAAAAAAATATGAACAATTGTTCGTATTACCTATATAAGTTATCTGTGCTTTACTAATGATATCTCTATCACAGACGAAATTTAACAATGTTGATTTCTTATCAATTTTATTTGGACAAACATCACCATCTTGATATTTTAAGGTTATCCTCTTATTGGGATACATAGTCAAATTAGAGTTGTATTTACCGATAGAGACTGTATTATGATCATACACTGCACCCACTTGCAAATCTTCATCATCAATGTCATCGTTATCGGAATCTAAAAACGGACTTGAACAAATGGCAATGGTAAAATTCTTATTTACATCTTCACCATAACCTTTCACTAACCATTTATTGTGTTGATCTTTCGTGTTGACTAGTGGTGATAAATCCACTATATGGCCGGTTATTGGATTTTTAATTGAGCAAAACATCTTGGTCTTAATGTTGAAAAGATGTAGGAATTATCTTGAGCTACACAATAGTGATCTTTGAAAATCTCGTAGACTATGAATTAATAAATGTTAGAAGAATAGCGTATTTATATTGATTTACTCTTTTATAATAACGCAATTCCGGGTTTATTTACATTTTCCATATAAAAATTAACAGATGGCTGAATTTTGAAATGAACTTTTCAAAGTTGAAATGATTTTCTTTTGTGCCAGGAAAAACAAAAATGAAAATGTAACAAAATGTTAAATAATTTAATCACAAATACACAAACCATTAAATAATAAATCAAATTATTATAACAAAAAACTTAACTTCGTATAGTTAAATAATACCAAGAATTGTATATATATAACAAAAAAATATTTGCTACATGTTTGGTAGAGAAAAAAGCAATGTATTATGTGATCAGATGATAAATAATTGTAACAATTTGGAAATTATGGTTAATTTCCTAGACACTCAAATAAGTTTAGATTTGATCAAATTTTCCAATTTAATAGATACCCAAACTTATGACGCTACAATAAAGCAAAAAAAAGGAAAGAAGAAAAAGCCAATTGAAAGTAGTTCGGTTCAAAGTCATCAAGAAGATGGCTTAATTGAGAAGAAAGCTAATGCAAGCAAAAATTGCAAACATACTGTAAAGGGATTAACTCAAGAAGAATCCATAGGTCGAAGAGATGTTGAAAGTATGGTTACAGTGGACTCTCAACAAAGAGAAAAAGACATAGTCAGGAAAAACTATAAAAAATTGGGACCTTGTGCTAACAAGAACGAGTTGGACAGTAACAGCAGGAAAGGTCAAAGAACAAATGAAAACTTCAAGAAAATAAATTGGTGGGTTAGATTAAGAGTTAAATACAGGAGGTACCAATTGAAGAAAAACACAAACTCTGTAAAGAATTAGTCTGTTGTGGGTTTGTAACATGTTTTTGTGTTACTTGAAAACTTAAATCAGTATTCCAAGGGATACTGAAAGATCAACTGATGTCATGTGAAGAGGGAATACCAAATCTACAAGCAAAAAGGGTACGAACATCACACAACAACATGTGCGTTTGCGCAATATCATATATCTTGGTATAAGTATATAAAGACAGAGTAATAAAGTTTCTTCTTCCTCTTGTAGGATTTCTTATATGTAGATCAACAATAAATAGAAAGTAAAATAAAAAAAAAGATGGTTGAACATTGTCTATGTGAACATTGCGGTCAGAAATGTGTATGCGAGAAGACTCTCTCCTGTGATCCAAACTGTTTAGGAGGCAAAAGTTGTGTATGTCATGAAGATGAGAAACATTTTTGCACGAATTGCCAGAAGGAGTACATCTGTTCCAAGACACAACTGCATAGAAACGACTGCAAATGTCCCGTGGTAAACGTGGAGAAGGATCTATAATGTTGTCACTGATGATCTAATATATACTTGGTGTGATGAACACGAAATTGTCTTAAATGAAACAAATTTATATAATTTTTATAACAATGAAAATATACGTTTCTAATAATAGTTTGAGTGTTTTACATTTTGGATACATTCGCGAAGGTATACTACCGAAGTAGCCATTGTTACCCTGGACTATTAGCTATCCTTACGCGTGGGAGTGTCAATTCATATCATGTTATGTCCTCTACACGATTCTTTTTGTGTTTCCCAAACGGGTCATGTGAAAATCTTTATGCAACTTGCCCCGATATTCCAACTATAGTTGATTCAATACCATTTCTCGTTTCTGTACAAACAAACTACCAATATTGTTTGGTATTTGCATCCACGTTTCTAACTTTTTCTCACTGTTGACACTTCTTTATTTACCAAAACATAAGGAAATCATCTACTTGATTTTTTTTTTCTCCACGAAAACACATATTATAGACTACAAATCAATCTCTTAAATAGTCGATATGAGTTCATTAAAAGACATTTCTGACCATAGTAGTAGTCACACAACCACAAGGACAACATTATCTTCCACTACTCCCAAGGAGTCTGCCACTAAGACATCTGATCTACCGGTATCATCCACTACTCCCAAGGAGTCTGCCACTAAGACATCTGATCTACCGGTATCATCCACCGCAGATGAAGATACTGATGCGACGGCATCTGATGGTTGTGTGCAATGTGAACCTGTTAAATGTCCCATATGTGCTGACGATGAATATTGTGTAATGACATCATTAACATGCTATAAATGTCCTATTACGTATTGTAGTAAGAATACAGATGATAGTGGGTTGATCAGTTCATTAAATAATGGTACCACCACATCAAATAGTTCCAATACTACAGCCAGTATTTCAAATGTTTCTGTTTCTAAAGCCTCGAATGGCGGGAAACTTGGTGGTATAATTGGTGGTACACTTGGTGGTGTAATTCTTGCATTAGCGGTTGCATTATTATTTTGGCAACGTTATATGAGAAGAAATCAAAAGCAAAGAGATGCTATCTTTAATAGTAAGATAGGCAATAATAGTAATGAGTCGTTTGAGTTGAATAATGTATCTGATAAGAATGGTTTAGATGTTATTGATAGTAAAAGTGGTAATAACACCAAAGGCGATATTGATATTGATGACGACGATGACGATGATGATGATAGTATATTTGATGAAGAGTTAATCGATGAGATGTATAATAGTATAAACAAGAAAGTTAGTAGTACTTTATTATCGAGTGGTAGTGGTACCGGTATTAAGAACAAGACTAAAGATAATGTTGTTACAAGTAATAATAATACGAATAATTCTAATAGCCTTTTGAATAACAATGGCAATGGTAATGGTACTTATAAAAGTTTACGTCCCATGCAGAGACCTACGAATAGAAGTATGTTACACCCAAGAGATAGGATGTCTGTCGCATCTACTGTCAGGACGGGTCAAACAGGTCAATCCAATATCTTACCGATTGCATATATACCCGGTGTCACCACAGCGGTGTCATCTTCCACATTACGTAATCCGCATTTACGTAATCCCAGACTAAATCATTTAATGGATGATGCTAGATCACATATCACACTGGGTTCATCAATCCTGGAAGGAATATATGATGAAAATGACATGAGAAGTTTGAAGAGTAAAGCTGGTTCCATAATGACTACAACGATTGGTGTGGATAATAAATTAACCACTGCCATAAAAGCCAAACCAAAATTAATTCAAATCAATGAAGATGAAGACGGTGATGGTACGATTGATGAGAGCGATAAGCAAGAGATACAGAGATTAGGGGTTCCTTTTGTACAATCAAATGTCAACAACAACAACAACAACAATAACAATAACGATAATAATAATAATAATGATGCTAGTGCAAGTAATACATTGATTTTTGATCCAGAATTGGAATCATTATTGATCGGCATCGATCTTCCAGAAGGTACCATAATGACGACAAGTACTAACGGTAGTATGAAACATGGTGAGTACTATAATGGCAGTGGCGGTAGTGACAGTATTCTCATACCGAAACCGCAGCCTCCCGTACCAGCCGCTAGACGTAAGACGGCCCCTATTACCAACGACTCTTCCAGTGTGAAAAACTCCAAAATGAGGCCGATTGACACCGATTTCGCCACCACTATTGCCAGATCTGGCATGCCAGAAAACGGCACTAATAGCAGCACTCAAAGCAGCAATAGCCCCAGGGGTAGTACCGCCCCGCTCAAATCTCAAACTACCGCATCGGGCAATGTCTCAGATGCGCCCAGCACAGAAAGCCCCGCCCAGCACAGAAAGTCCCGCACAGAGAAAACAGCTACGCAGAATGTGCGTACGGGGGACAAGAATGATAATATAAGTGGTACCGATAGCACACACCCACACACCACCGCCACAAACACCGACCCGTTTGGAGACTCAAACGAGATAAATTGATCAAGAAATTAGCGGTGTTTTACAGATGCCCGTTTTTTTCAATGATCGACAAGAATTTGGAAATTGGAAAATGTGGAATACCTGTTTCGTTCTGGACGACTCAGGGCTTACCGATAGGGGTTCTGGTTGCCCTTAGTAGAGTGTCTGGTAAGTGTCGTATGTATATCTGATCTTTATATTTGGTTTTATACACACTCCTTTTGTACTTTTATAGGAGTTTAGGGTGGATCCGCAGCAATCATATAAATATTCAAACTCAAAAACACAAATAACTCAATTTGTCATCTTTTTCTCTACTTTTCTTGACCTCGAAATTCTTTAATTCTTCTCATTTCATTACTCATAGAAAAAAAGAAAAAGAGAAAAATTAACTACCAATTAATTATATCTATATTTACTAATACTATCATTATTATTTATATATAAATTAAATTTTTTTCCTCCATCGATTGATTAATTAATTTTCACGTTTAATAAATTTTTTCATTTTTAAACGTCCTAATTATTCATCTTTATTATTATTTTATTTTACATATCATATTCTTTCGTAAAGCTTCCCACCAATAAACAAAACACCCAAAAAAATGCCATTCGGTGAAATAGATAAATTAGCTGTCTCCACAATCAGATTATTAGCTGCTGATCAAGTCACAAAGGCCAATTCTGGTCATCCAGGTGCTCCATTAGGTTTAGCTCCTGCTGCTCACGTCATTTGGTCACAAATGAAAATGAACCCAAAGAACCCAGATTGGATTAATCGTGACAGATTTGTTCTTTCTAATGGTCATTCTGTGGCTCTTTTATATTCAATGTTACATTTAACTGGGTACCCACTAACTTTAGATGATTTGAAACATTTCAGACAATTAGACTCTAAGACACCAGGTCATCCTGAATTCGAAACTCCAGGTATCGAAGTCACTACTGGTCCATTAGGTCAAGGTATTTGTAATGCCGTAGGTATGGCCATTGCTCAAAAGAACTTTGCCGCTACTTACAATAAACCAGGTTTCCAATTATCTGATTCTTATGTTTACTCATTTGTAGGTGACGGTTGTTTACAAGAAGGTGTCTCATCTGAAGCATCTTCTTTAGCTGGTCATTTACAATTAGGTAACTTGATCGTAATCTACGATGATAACAAGATCACTATCGATGGTTCTACTTCTATATCATTCGATGAAGATGTCGCCAAGAGATACGAAGCTTACGGTTGGGAAGTCTTACATGTGCAAAATGGTGACACTGATTTAGACGCTATTGCTGCTGCCGTGGCTCAAGCTAAACAAACCACTGATAAACCAACTTTAATCAAATTGACCACCACCATCGGTTTCGGTTCTATCAACCAAGGTAAACACTCTGTTCATGGTTCCCCATTATCTCAAGATGATTTGAAGCAATTAAGAGCTAAATTCGGTTTCAACCCAGATAAATCATTCCAAGTGCCACAAGAAGTTTACGATTTCTACCAAGCTAAGATCTTAAAACCAGGTCAAGATGCTAATGCTAAATGGGATAATTTGTTATTGGAATACCAACAGAAATACCCAACTGAAGGTGCTGAAATCATTAGAAGATTAAGTGGTGAATTACCAGCTGGTTGGGACTCTTGTTTACCAACTTACACTCCAGAAGATAAGGCTATCGCCACTAGAAAATTATCTGAAATGGTCTTCCAAAAGATTAATGAAAGTATTCCAGAAATTGTCGGTGGGTCCGCCGATTTAACTCCATCTAATTTGACTAGATGGAAGGAAGCTGTCGATTTCCAACCACCATCCACTGGGTTCGGTACTTATGCTGGTAGATACATCAGATACGGTATTAGAGAACATGGTATGGGTGCCATCATGAACGGTATTGCCGCATTCGGTGCTAACTACAAGCCATACGGTGGTGCATTCTTAAACTTCGTTAACTATGCCTCTGGTGCCATTAGAGTTGCTGCTTTGTCCGGCCATCCAGTGACATGGGTTGCTACTCACGATTCTATCGGTGTCGGTGAAGATGGTCCAACTCATCAACCTATTGAAACTTTAGCTCATTTCAGAGCTATGCCAAACTTACACGTCTGGAGACCAGCTGATGGTAATGAAGTCTCAGCTGCTTACAAATGTGCATTAGGTTCTAAGACCACCCCATCTATTGTTGCCTTATCTAGACAAAACTTACCACAATTGGAAGGTTCTTCTGTTGAAAAAGCTGTTAAAGGTGGTTACGTTTTACAAGATGTTGCTAACCCAGATATTATTTTAGCTGCTACTGGTTCTGAAGTCTCTGCTTCTGTGGATGCTGCTAAGATCTTAGCTTCCAAGGGTATCAAGGCTAGAATTGTCTCTTTACCAGATTTCTTAAATTTTGACAAACAAGATGACGCTTATAAATTATCTGTCTTACCAGATGGTGTTCCAATTTTATCCGTAGAAGTTTTATCTTCTTACGGTTGGGGTAAATACGCTCATCAATCATTCGGTTTGAACAGATTTGGTGCTTCTGGTCCAGCTCCACAAGTTTTCAAGAAATTCGAATTCACTCCAGAAGGTATTGCTTCTAGAGCTGAAAAGACTGTTATCTTCTACAAGGGTAAAGAATTAATCTCCCCATTAAGAACTGCCTTCTAAGCTTTAGAAACAAGAAATCTTTCAGTTTAATGACTTTTTCGAGACATTTGAATCCTGTACATTTTGTGAACTGGTTCCTTCAAATGTAAAATATATAATATATAATTTTTATTAATGAAAATAAAATTAAAGATCTGTGAACTTGAAGAGGTTACTATCAATTTACTCGAATTTGTCTCCTAAAAATTTCTTACGCACAAAGTGATACTTTTCTATATAAATGGTTTGTTACATAGTTTTCCTGATCTTCTCGAAAAAGTTTGTGAAACTGCTTATATAATATACAAAATCATCAATCGTTATGTCAAAGATATCAGTAGCATTTGTATGTCTTGGTAACATCTGTCGTTCCCCCATGGCTGAAGCAGTATTTAAACATACTGTCAAAGAGCAAAATTTACAAGATAGATTCAACAAGATTGATTCATTTGGTACGGCACGTTATCATATCGGTGAGACACCTGATGAACGTAGTGCATCCACTTGTGAGAAAAACGGTGTACCAGTGAATCATAGAGGACAACAAATTAAGAGTAAACATTTTGATGAATTTGATTATATTATTTGTATGGATGAGAGTAATTTACGTAATTTACAAAAGTTGAAACCTAAAGATGCTACAAAGGGTGAGATTCATTTGTTCGGTGATTGGAATACAGACGGTAAATATAAAAATATTGTAGATGATCCATATTACGGTGGTGTGGATGGATTTGAGTACAATTTTAAACAAGTGAAATATTTCAGTGAGCAATTTTTATTAAGAGAATTGAATTAACAACTTTTTATCCAAATAGAAGCCAAATAAAGATATATAGATATTCTAATTTTTAGAAAAGTTTACAAAATTTTTGTCTTGAATGTATATAAATACTGATATTATTATATTTATATATAGATGCGATAAAAATTATAGTTAAAATTTTTCAAAATCTGATTCAATATATTTAAAATCGTTACCGCAACGTCTAGATAACCAACTCTTCCTATAATCGAAATATCTCCAAGATTCTTCTTCTAAATCTCGGTTATTACTATTAGTTTTAGTATTATTGTTATTGATACCAGGTGGTAATTTTTCAATTTCTTTGTAATACCAACAAAAATCCACTTTATTAAATTGCCAATTTCTGTTCCCATTTAATTCTCTTGCGGCTAAAAATTGTTCGTAAGTACCTTGATAATGATAAAATATGAAGAACAATGTATCTAGATCAAATTTCGTGAAGATACGTGCTAGTGATGTGTTAACGTATATATCATTCAGTTTATTGTCTGTTATCTTATTGGTGCTAATATTAGTAGTATCATTATCATTAGTATTTGTGTTATTTACAGAGATATTAGTGCTATTGTTGTTATTGTTATTATTACTGCTGTTGTTATTATTATTATTATTACTATTGGTATTATCGTTGTTATTATTAGCGTTGTTGTTACCAGGATCATCCAATGGGTAAATGAATCTTATCGGTTCATTAGGAAAAAAAATTGAAGTTGGATGAGGTAGTGATAATGGTTTCTTATATAAATATGGTGAATCAGCGTCTAATGAATCAGGACAGTTTAATAATGATGATTCTAATTGTTGTACCATTTCGTTGGGCATTTCCTTGTATGGTTGTAGAAGTGGTCTCTTAGCGTTTAACCAAAATTTCAATTCATCATTAAATAATGGATTATTGAAAGCTTTATGATGAGTAGTAATGTCATCTTTAATAATTTGATGCAGTTCATCAGATAAATCTTTTGGGAAGTCTAATTTTGTTTCATTTTCATCAGTATCATGGACTTTGTCTATTCCATCCATTTGTTTACTATTTTCTGCACCAGTGGAATCCGTAGGACTGTTTTTCTTAATGGGTGATAAATTATCCATTGTAGTCTTTTTAGTCAATTTTTTAGGCGAAGAGTTCTTACTTGTAGTGGGTGAAGTGGTAGATTTCTTGTTGTTATTATTATTATTACTACTACTACTGATAGTAGTAGTATTATCAATATTTATTTCACAACCCATGTCTTTATAGATTGTTTCATACTCGATGAAATCAGGTTCTTTGAAATTCTCCACGATATAAGATATATCGTCTCTAAATTCATTAAATTTTTCTATAGATAATTCATTATTTTGGAATAATTTGAGTACATTTTCCAAATTCAAGATATGGAAATTTAATTTATCAATTTGTGATTCAATTTCCTTCACGTCAATGTTTGCAGTATTGTTGTTTTGATGATCATTAATTAAACCTTCATCAATCTCCAAGAATTTTTGTAATTCTGCTAAACAATTTTCCACAAATTCTGTAGTTTCATTCTTCTTTTGTAATTCCATTTCATTAATATTTAGGTTTGAATTTGGATTATTTAACGATTCTTTACTAAATTGTTTAAATTTCAATTGTTTATCCACATTTTTAAACACATCCATCTTAGATTCAATTTGTTCTCTCATATCGACCAATTGTGAACGTTTATCCTTCACGTCGTCCTTCGACAACCAAATTTTGAACTGTTCTCTATATTTTTGTAATTTTTTAATCTCCCGTTTCAAATCATTGTCTAACTTTTCTCTGTAAGAGTTATTATTCACGTCACTGGCTAAGAATTTATCATAAATGTTATTAAATTCTTGAATGCCGTCTCTTGATTTCTTGAGTAATTTATCAATATCCTGTTGCAATTTGCGTTGTGACATTTTCCAAAGTGCGGTGTGAGGGCTAAGTAGTTCCAATTTGCATTCAAAAAGCAAACGAATTGAGTTTTGGAATGTTAACGTTTTTTCTTTTTATTTTTTTTGAAAAAAAAGTTCTTTATTTTTTCAGTTTAAAGGATTAGTGAAAGGCTATTGAAAGGTTACTCGAAGATAAAGAAGAATGGAGCAATTGGAACAAGAGATTACGTGGGAGCTGCAGAAGATTGACAACAATATTACAGCTAGTTTCCAGCTTGTCACTCAGGAGATCATACCTAATGTGAGGGCTTACGGTGAGCACTGTACAGAGATAATTGATAATTTGCAGTGGTTAGTGCAGATGTTGGAACAGACAGGGAATGTGAACTTGTTGGACGGAGCTAATGGTGGCGGTAGTAGTACTGCTGATGCTGATGCCAGTGGTAATGCTAGTAATACGATATTTCCTGAGCTCTCTAAAGAGAATACCAACACGATAAATAATGGATCGTTGGATAACGATAGGATGAACTTAGCAGATGATACAAAAGATGAGGACACTATAGAGTACCATACGGCTAATATCACTTCTACTGGTCAAATACTCAGGCTGCCCGAGTTTAGTGATGATGAAGAGGAAGTAGAAGGATCTGGTAAATTGAAACACGTACCTAGACGCAAACCTAGCAGCGATAAGAGTGCAGCTCATAACGATATAAATGTGGTCAAGAATAGCAATACGAACACGCCCACACAAGGTAACAGCACTTTACAAAAACAGCAACGTAAACGTAAAGTGTCACTTCTGTTACAACAAGAGTATCAAAGCAGCAGTAGTGCCCTACCGTCACCTGTTATACAGTCTAAGAACAACAATACGAATACTAACAGCCACACCGATAATATGCACATGGATAGCTCACCCATACGGAAACCCGAGGACAAGGGAGCAGACAATACCACATTGCAATTCCCCACGGCATAACACACCTACCGCAGCATATCTAATCTATATATATATATATATTTATATAACACCCATATATCCACATACAAGATACACGAATCACGAAGAAAAACAAAATACTCCTAAGTAGTTACCACAACGAAGAACACGGGACAATGGGTAACAGTTTTGCCAAGGAGTGCAACGACAGCAAGAAAAAATACGACGACTGCTTCAATGAGTGGTACAGTGAGCAGTTTTTGAAGGGTAAGTCTATCCAGAACCCCTGTGTCGAAGAATGGACCAACTACAAGGAGTGTATCGACTATCAATTAGTCAAGAAAGGTTTGTGGCCCACCATTGAAGAAGCAAGGAAAGAGCAACCATTTGAAAATGGGGGTGACATTATTGACAAGAAATAGTTGGAATATTAACTTGTACATAGTCCTATACAGTAACTAAGTAAATAAGTAAACAAGTAGACAAGTGATCTTTACCTGTAAGTTATGGACAAGTTACAGAGAGTGGCCCTAGTGACTGGGGGTACGAGTGGTATAGGCCACGGTATCTGCCGAGTACTAGCACAGAAAGGTTACAATGTTGTTTGCATCGGTTCCCAATGGGAGAGTATATCTGATATTACTCTACCCTTGTTGACACCGGGGCAACGACATAAACTTATGTGTATTGACTTGTCACAATGGCCACAGTGGATGTCAGAGAAACATCCGTCAATATCTTTGGAAGGGCCACGTACTAGGACAGAGTTGGGTTCCACTGGGTTGGATGACTACCGGTCCATGGGTGTGTTGCAATTAGTGGTTAATTGTGCTGGAGTAGCGCAGTACAAACCCACCACTAAGTTATCCATCCAAGACCAAATGCAGTTATTCAACGTAAACGTCAATAGTCCCATCGCAATAACGCAGTGGGCCATGAAACGGTTTGTGAGGGAACGTTACAGGCTGGGGAGGACACCTACCGCGAATCCTGGTACCGGGGCTTCTGCATACCGGCCCTGTGTGTTGAACGTATCCAGCGTATTGGCCCAGAGGGAAACCCTCCAACCGGGCACTGCAGTGTACGCTGCCACAAAGGCCGCCCTGTCCCAATACACGCTCTCCCTGCAGAACGAACTCGTGGGCAGAAACCTCTCCGTCAAGCTGTGGGAACCCGCCTACGTCTCCACGAGAATGACACGAAACCTCCCCCACAGCCAGCCTGGCACAGAATCCCTGCAGAAGGCGTTGCAGTCGTTCGAAACGATCTTGCGCGATGAGCTCGTGGGAAAAAATTTTCCAGACATTTAAAGAACAATTTTTTTTTTCACTTCTTCGAGTCCTCGACTATACTGACAACACACACATACACACACATACACAATGATCATTTACAAGGACATCTTCTCCAACGACGAATTATTATCCGATGCTTACGATGCCAAGTTAGTCGACAACGTCATCTACGAAGCTGACTGTGCTATGGTCAAGGTCGGTGGTGACAACATCGATATCGGTGCTAACCCATCTGCCGAAGACGGTGATGACGATTTAGAAGACGGTTCTGAAGTCGTTAACAACGTTGTTCACTCCTTCCGTTTACAACCAACCGCTTTCGACAAGAAATCCTTCCTTACTTACATTAAGGGTTACATGAAAGCTGTTAAGGCTAAATTACAAGAAACTAACCCAGACGCTGTTTCTGAATTCGAAAAGGGTGCTCAAACTTACGTTAAGAAAGTTATCGGTTCTTTCAAAGATTGGGAATTCTACACTGGTGAATCTATGGACCCAGATGCTATGGTTATCATGTTAAACTACCGTGAAGATGGTACTACTCCATTCGTCGCCATCTGGAAACATGGTGTCGTTGAAGAAAAGATCTAGATAAATAATTAATACATTTTTGAATATTTTATACTCATATATATATATATTAACAATCTATAATTACTTAACTATATCCTTTCAACAAACTTTAATTTATCGCACTTTCATATTTTCTAATCTTTTTATTAATTCTTATTACACTAACACATATTTATATATACAGTATACTTATACACAGAGGAAAGGTAAGGTCTTCTACTCACTCTTCTTAGAATTACAAGCTACAATCCTTAACTTATCAATCTTTAAATTATCATTAACCATATCAAATGATCCATTATTACCCAACCCATTTTTTTCCACATTAACGGTACAGTTCTTCACTATGAATGTCCAAACATCATCGCAAAATCCATATGTGTCTAAATCTCCCTTCACAGTCAATTTACTTTGTGTATTATCCTTTAAAGTATCTGTAACAATCTTATCAAATGTCTCTAACACACGCATAGCTAATGAAGCTTCTATACGTCCATCTGAGATTAATGTATCTAGGGCATCCACTAATGAATTTCCAATAGTACTACGTCTATATAATTCATAATATCCAGGTACTGCCATACTTTACCAACTCACTCACTCACTCACTCACTACCTTTGTAATAATTATAAAATTATATATTTTTATTCCACTTTTTCTTTTATTCTTTTTTCATTCATTTTTATTTTTAGTTTTTTTGGTAATAAAGGTAACTTAACTTTTCGTTGTACTACTTTGTTATACACTTTTGTATAGGACGGCCACCCCATCAACATGAGTAGTACCATTTTTTATAGATTCCAATCAAGTAATTTAACAAACAGAATTCCATTCGATGGTACCGGTCTCACTATTTTCGATTTGAAAAGAGAAATTATCTTAAGTAACAAATTAGGCGATGGTACAGATTACCAATTAAAATTATACAACATGGACACAGAGGAAGAATACGATGATGACACAATGGTCATACCGCGTTCATCTAGTGTTTTGGTGAAAAGATTGCCTGCTATCAGGGGTAACAAGTTTGGTAACTCAAACATTAATAGTTTGAATGCAAGTAATCTTGGTAATGCTGTTAGGTATGTTACTGGTAAACCAAGAGTCAATGTGACTAAGAAACCAGTACGTTCTTCCATGGAGAATACAACAAATAGTACTACTACGAATATGAATACTAATATAAATACTAATATCAGTAGTAACGGTACCGAAGATGAAAAAATCGCCAATATGTTTGCTAATCAAGAGAATCAATGGGAGCAAACACAACAAGAAATGTCTATTGCCACCCCAGTTTTCACTAAACCATCCAACGTGTCCAATAATATAGGTGATGAAGGACCACCACCACCAGGTTATATGTGTTATAGATGTGGTGGTCGTAATCATTGGATCAAGAATTGTCCCACGAATAATGATCCCAATTTTGAAGGTAAGAGAATTAAGAGAACCACTGGTATACCCAAGAAGTTTTTGAAAAGTATTGAAATTGATCCCACCACTTTAACTAATGAAGAAATTGTACAAAGAAAGATAATGATTACTGATGAAGGTAAATTTGTTGTACAAATTGCAGATCAAGAAAGTTGGAATGATTATCAAAGAAAGCAACAGAAAAGATTAATTAATAGTAAAGATGCCGTTTGGAAAGAAAATTATTTTAAAGATTTACCAGAAGAGTTGAAATGTCCCATCACGAAAGGGATCTTAAAGGACCCTGTGAAAACTACAAAATGTTGTAATAAATTTTTCAGTAAGATGGCATTAGAGGATTCGTTATTAGAGAGTGATTTTGTTTGTCCCTCCTGCGGTGCCACAGATATCTTATTGGATTCACTGGTGGATGATAAAGAAATGGCCGCAAAAGTGGATAAATTTATAAAAGAGCAAGCACAAACAGACACGAACGCGCAACCCGCGGCATCGCAGAATGATAGCGCCGTGCATCCGGCCGGCCTCGACGGCCATCCGCCCGCCAAAAAAGCGCACGTGGAGGGTAACACCGCCACTTCAGGTGCCGGTGCCTCGAACGTGACCTCTTCGTCCAGTGCGATTCCGATGTTACCCTTACCGATGTTCCCAATGTTCCCGATGCCCTTTGTGCCCAATTTGAACAACCCTAACGCTAACAGCAAGAAGTAGAAAAACGGACAAAATCGGCACAGCGGGATGAAACAGCCGGACACCCAATGCCCTGTGAGAAAAACGGCGCAGAACGGAAGACACACCCACACACCGGGCACCGACAGCATGCCGTGACGTGGAAGCGTCTTTTTCTGTCACATGGCCGAAGTGGAAATTCCGTCTTCCAGAACAACGTCAACCAATTGGTTACGACAATGACAACAACAACAACAACAACATTCATCATGATTCACCAACAGTTGATATTTCATTTCTTCCACACTGTAATACCCGCGCAAAATTTAGATCACTATAAACTAAAATTTTTTCTGCTTATTTTTTTCAGTTCGTTATGCAGTGAAAAAAGTATAAATACAATCCTGATACCAGATTTGGTTTATTTCTCTTCTTTCATAAAATTTTGTTGTTGTCTCTTGTTATATTCTTCTTCTTTCGAAATAAGCAACCAGTAAGAAAACTAATTTGATCAAAATGGGTATTTTAGACGTTATTAAGAGAAAGTCCGGTGTTATTGTCGGTGACGATGTTAGAGCTATGTTCCAATACGCTAAGGAAAACAAATTCGCTATCCCAGCTATTAACGTTACCTCTTCTTCTACCGTTATTGCTTCTTTAGAAGCTGCTAGAGACAACAAATGTCCAATCATTTTACAAACCTCTAACGGTGGTGCTGCTTACTTCGCCGGTAAGGGTGTCTCTAACGAAGGTCAAAACGCTGCTATTAAAGGTTCTATTGCTGCTGCTCACTTTATCAGAGCTATTGCTCCAGCTTACGGTATTCCAGTTGTCTTACACTCTGACCACTGTGCCAAGAAATTATTACCATGGTTCGATGGTATGTTAGCTGCTGATGAAGAATACTTCAAGGCTCACGGTGAACCATTATTCTCCTCTCATATGATTGATTTATCTGAAGAAACTGATGAAGAAAACATTTCCACTTGTGTCAAATACTTCAAGAGAATGTCTGCTATGCAACAATGGTTAGAAATGGAAATCGGTATCACTGGTGGTGAAGAAGATGGTGTTAACAACGAACACGTTGACAAGGACTCTTTATACACTAAGGCCGAACAAGTTTACGCTGTTCACGAAGCTTTAGCTCCAATCTCTCCAAACTTCTCCATCGCTGCTGCTTTCGGTAACGTTCACGGTGTTTACGCCGGTACCATGGCTTTAGCTCCAGAAATCTTAGCTGACCACCAAAAATACACTGAAGAAAAGATTGGTGCCCCAGCTGGTTCTAAACCATTATTCTTAGTCTTCCACGGTGGTTCCGGTTCTACTGTCCAACAATTCCACACTGGTATCGACAACGGTGTTGTTAAGGTCAACTTAGACACTGACTGTCAATACGCTTACTTAAAGGGTATCAGAGACTACGTCTTAGAAAAGAAGGACTACATCATGTCTATGGTCGGTAACCCAACTGGTCCAGAAGCCCCAAACAAGAAATACTTTGACCCAAGAGTCTGGGTTAGAGAAGGTGAAAAGACCATGTCTGCCAGAATCACTGAAGCTTTCGAAACTTTCAGAACCCAAAACACTTTATAAGTATGATATAATGATATAATAACATTTTATTTATAATTTTCTAACAAAGTTTAACTTTAATTAAAATTCGCTTTCCTTTTTTGAATATTCATGTATATATGTATATATATTCGTCTTTGGTAATTTTTAGCCCTTAACTCATCTTGTTTGCTATAGCTAACTCCATGGTCTGGCCCTTTTTTAAATCTAACTCAAACCATTCGATACAGAAAACTGTACAATCGTATAACGACCCGTATTTAACACAATTCAATAAGACATATCAGGAAATCGTGATAAGGAAATATGTAGATATCAAATATATACCCAAATTGCACAACTACAAACCCACTAAATTCCCAATCGTGTTATGTCACGGTCTCTCAGGTTTCGACCAACTGTTATTAGCACCTTCCATCAAATACTGGCTTATGTTTCTCAAACGACACATGGAGATGATGAATTTAGATATGAATGATTCAGATTCACTTTTACAATTCGATCGAGATAACGCAGTGGGAAAGAATAACACCGGTGGTGATAATTCCGGGACTGTATTATACCCAAAGGAGGGATTAATGATCGACTATTGGATCGGTATTGCGGATACTTTGACCTCTAATGGTAACGATGTTATCGTGGCTAAAGTTCCACCCTTTGGTAGCATTGAAGAAAGAGCTCTGGCATTAAACATTCTAATTAAGGAGAAGGTCAAAGCTTTACTGGAAGTGAAGAAGAATCAAGATGGTTCTAGTAAATATAAAGGGTATGGTGGGGAAAAGAACCCATTACCGATAAATTTAATAGCTCATTCGATGGGTGGATTAGATTGTCGTTACCTTATCTCCAGGATAAAACCAAAGGAGTATAAGATTTTATCTTTGACAACAATATCTACACCACATCACGGTTCAGAAATGGCAGATTTCCTCGTACAGAACTTCCAGAAAATGAAAGAACTGGTACCTTTACAATCAGATCATGCTCATAATTCAATATCTTTGCCCATTTGCTTCTATCAGCTAACGACAAATTTTATGAACGATTTTTTCAACCCAATGGTACCTGATGACCCCAATGTAAAGTATTTTTCATTTGGTGCAACGTTTAAACCGAATTGGTTCAACGTTTTCCATCTTACGGCACATATAGTCACTAATAGGACAAGGGACAAATTGAAAATGAATGATGGATTGGTTACAGTGAAAAGTGCCATGTGGGGGAAATATTTAGGTACATTATACGGTCTTGATCATTTAGATATCATTAATTGGCAATACAATTTTCAAATACATTTGAATAAACTTTTTGTTAGAAAACAGCTCAAGCAAGGTAATAATGTAGAGACACTGCCGAAACCAAATAAGTTGAACATTTTAAACTTTTACCTCTATATTATAGAGATTTTATCAGAGAATGGGTTTTAGTTTAACGTCCATTTTCAAATCTCTATTTTGAATATTCATACACATACTTAAGTATTATATACATAGATGAGTATATAATTAAATGCATTCCGTTGTCATGTTTCTCGTTACTTATTTGTTTCTGGATGTGACAATACCCTCTGTGAATTGTTCCAACTCATCGCATAATTCTTCATAGTACGTCACTTTATCCTCCAGTTTATCCATGCGGTCTATCAAGCTTTGCCTCAAACTTTTCAGTTCCTCTATCTCGTCAGCACTCTTTACGTTTATCAGTCCGGTTATTTCATCGAGCCAGGCCTCGTTTCGATCTGTCTCCTTCGTTATTTTGCTCATCCATTGCATGGACTGTTCATTCACAGAGTCTTGCAGTAAACTAACCAACCTTTCCACTTCGCTTTCAAAATGCTTCCCAGCCTTTCTATTGTTGCTCACTATCTGTACCATACCTCGTCTGGATTTCCCCTTTCGGTTTAAATGTTTTTTTGTTCAACTCATTATCATACCAAATTTCATGCAAGTTTAAAGACATCTGCCACGTTAAATTTTGGTGAAATGACAAACAAAAACGCTATTCAAGGTATCTTTCTGTCCCAATTCGATACTAAGAAGGGTAACATTCTTTACTGGTCCAAAGGTTATGAGAACTTCGAGGGATCCCTAGAGTTCAAATCACTACCTGCTGGTGTACATGATTTGATTGACGACTATATAATATTTACTGTGAAGGATAAAGACAGTGGTAAACTGTATTATGGATGTTGCTACTATAGACAGAATGGGTTCGAACTGTCACAAAATTCAAAACAGTTGGATAGATCGTTAATTAAGATGTTTTCTCTTGGTGTCATATTGAACATTGAGTTGAATGAAGAAAGTAATTTTGATGTTATAACTAATTATTACTTCTTTCATTTACAAAAATTGCTTGCTGTTTGGTTAGAGGATGATTCTGAATCAATGGACAATTTGATAGATTTTTATAAAGATCATGAAGTTTCTTCTGATATATCCATTGATAATGTTAAAGACACCGATATTAACGTTCGTAACAAACTAAACTATTATTGGATGCATTGGTGGAAAAGATTGGGACCATTAATTTTCCCCATTTGGAGATCCTTAATGTTAAATGAAAGATTGTTAATCTTGATACCATCTGGTCATGATTTTGATACTATAAATGCCCTATGCTACACCTTAACAGAGATATCCAAGGCATGTCAATCTGATGAAAACTTACATGTGAAATCACTCTATACAATAGGTACATCTGATTTAGACCATATGTCTGATATCTTAAAGGATAAAAATGGGACAGGCTATATTGCATGCACAACAGATAGTTTACTTATATACAAAGAAGAACTTTATGGTAAATTACTAATAATTAATGACTCGTCGAACACAATCACAGAAACCTCTTCGCCCGATACAAATATGGACAATGCTGTAAAATTCTTTGATAACAACAATAAACCCATTTTAGCCACACAAAAGGATTTAGAGATTTTTGAATGGATCACGGAAACAAAATTGAATGAATCTATCATTGAATGGGATCATACCTTGAATCAAATCAGAATTGAACCGAAATCATGGTTGCAATGGTTCATTGATAATATTTATTTCATTTTCACTGCAAATTATATAATACCCAAATACCATTTCCAAAAGGGTATAGTTCGATTAGCTATCAATAGTATTGATACTAAAGAAGTCATATTATCATTTTTCCAGGAAAAGATAAGGACAATTCTACAAAAAATTAATTTTGTGAACAGCAATGAGACAAGTAGTTCTGAAGAAAATTTCACTAATATAATAACTTTAACTTTGGAAGATTTGAATGAATTAGATTTGGATTGCTTCAGTGAACAGGAGTTCAGATTTATTGAAACATTAATTTCCAAAAAACTCGACAAGAGATGTATCATTGCTGGTGGTATTAAAGAATATTTACAGTTGTTTTACTAAAATATATATGATATTTTGTATAATGTACTAGTAATATATATTAAATGGTTACAAATAATGATGAATTGTTTCAGATATATAGCAATTTAAGACATGTTGTAAATTTCCTATTATTTTTTCTTTAAATCTTAACTAAAGTCAAATACTTAACGCAATAAAATGAGAATAATATATAAAAAATGAAGCCAAGTAGAAGGGATATAAGATCTAGTGTTTTTGTTCTTTTCTTAAAAAAAAGACAGAATAGAAAGCTTTAAGAAATCATATTTCTAAAATACTAGCCATAATCCACACGATACGATTGATATACCAATAATTGCAGTAATGATACCCGCACCAGCTCTGGAACCTTTAGTAATGTTTAATGGAGATAAATTAGTTGGATAAACTTCTGTACCAGCTGCTGGATCACCCTTAGAAGTACCACCATTTTCTGCAGTATAAGGTGCAGGTTTTTTCAAAATTTGAGTATTAATCATAACTTCTAAAGCAGCCATTTGTTCACCAAGCCCCCATTTACCATCCCAACCATCTACAAACCAATTCAACCCACAAGTATGACCATCACTACCACCAGAACATGATTTGGCAGCGGCAACAGCACTAGTATTCAAATAAAACATGACAGTATCTTGAGTTTCTGGTACTAATTGAGCAGTTAAACCTAAAAATCTTGAAAAATAAGCCTTAAATGAACGTTGATCAGTGTTACAATTATCAGCAGGTTGACAAGCAGCCTCATACATGACGTGAGTTGTGGAATTAAAGAAAACGACAGAAGCCTTTAGTAATTCCTTTGTTCTATTATGCCATACTTCATCACCTGTCATGTTGTATAAGTAGGCAGAACCAGATAACATTAAACCTTGATTATAACTCCATTGGTATATAGTAACCTTTGAACAGTTCGTAGCATACACACCGTCATGAACGAACATATAGTCCCCATGAGCAATTACATCCACATCCCACATCCAATCCCAGACCTTTTCAGCCCAATCAGCGTAGGATTGGTTACCTGTATAACGAGCTAATCTGGCTGCCATATGGAAAAGTGCACCATTTGACACAGAATTCTTATAATCGTAACCTGAGTTCCAGTTAAAGATTTGCCATCTAAGACCACCACCACAAGAATCACTATCCCAACGCAAAGCCATAGTATTGAAGACAGCTTGTGCTAAATAAAGCCATTGTGGTTGATCCTCTGGTGGATTAGGGAAATTTCTTTCCGCACACATCATAGCAGCAATCCCCCAAAAGGCTTGATCATCATTACCTTCTGTGGTACTTTGATTTAATGGGATATAGTTGTTATGATCACCAGTTTGATGTAACATAGCCCTCGTGATATTATCCACATAAGTATCGTTATCCATAATGAACCAGTGATCGATCATGGCACCCCATGCACCACCTGCTTCCCACCAATAGTATGGATCAGCAAACATACCCACGGTTTTCCCGTACTGTTCACCAGTGTAATAATCCATAAGACCGAAGGCGACTAGTGAAGTCGCGTTAACCAGGGATTCATAATTATCCAAGTCCAAATCTAGTGCAGCTATGGAACGTATCCAGCACACTAGCGGTATGAAAAAAAAACCGAGCAACATATTGATCAATACCTTTCAAGACGCTTGTCAAAGACGTGGAAAGGGTATTTGATTTGGATGGGCAATAGAATGTAGTATGATCTGATTGAAATTCGAAAAGGTTATTTTTGGAAAAGTCAAACTGGAATGACGAAAAGTCACGTGGCGATGAGCCGTGTGGAGCGACAGCAGTTTCCAGCCCTGTTTTTTGGATTAGGTCTCAGCTGGCTGGGACTGGCTAGGGCTGGCTAGGGCTGGCTGTGTCTGGATCTTGTCTACTAGAGAGAAATGTGTCTTTCGTTTGGTGCGGCGTACACATTGTGGACGTGTTGGGACAGATAGTAAGTGGTTTCAGTAGAAGGGGAACGGTGTTGCTTCTTGTGTGGGATCACGAATTGCTTCGATCACGAATTGCACTTCTGCTTCTATATATAATATATATATATATTATATATCCCGTTACGACGAATGTGCGCATATTAGTGCATACCGAACGCAACAGGAACAGCAATCAGTTTACCAATTTGTCCTAATCCATCGCGCATTCCGCAGCGATTAACTTTGCGCATGCAGTTTGACAATTCGTGGCAATCCCAAGTGAGCCATTACGTCTTCTTCTTTGTCACCAGGAATTTCCATTTTTTTGAAACGTCTACTAATTGTGTCACAAATGTGGGAATGCAGCATTTTCCAAGACATACTCAGTAGCTAATTTTAGTTTGGTGTATGTTTGAAGGTATGGTATGTGCACTGTACTACACCGTTCTCCTATCGTAAGATCGACATTTATAAATATACGATAATTCAGAATGGTTATCTTTAATTGTAAACCTTATTTCTTTCTTATCTTTTCATATATATATAGTATTGCTCATTTCATTGCAAGCAATAACCGAGCACCACTAGTTCATCGCTGTATAATAGGTACCAAAAAAAATAAATAAAGTATATCATGTCTACCGCACTTGAATTGATCATTGATACTTTCAGTGGACCCTATCCACCTCATCAGTCAACAATTCTCCATAATACACATATTTTACATTTACCATCTTCGATAGAATCCACTTATATGCCTTTTGAAGAATGGTCACACTTAAAGAAAAATAATGTTAACCAGGATGAACCAGATTTAAATAGTACATCTGTCGCTCCACTCCCAATTTCAGCGCCTCCACTTACCACTATAAGATTTAGTTCAACTCTTGGCGATATGTCAAGCAATTTATTAGCTACCACTCCTGCCCTGGATGAAAATAACATAGAATCAACAGCAGAGTCATTCATTATTACACCACCTACAAATTTATATTCATATAGTCATTCAACTCATCAATCATTGTCTCATGAAACTGCTGCTGCAGCAGCAGCAGCAACAACAACAAGGAAATGGAATAGTGCAAGTTATAATTCTACAAATTCAAGATACAATAATGGCACAACCTTACGTACACAGTATTCAAACCCGACATCCCAAAATACAAACACAAATACCAGGACTATGTCTAACACCGTTCATACAGCTGTCGATACCATTTCCAGCTCTAATACCCAAGGCACTGCTACAGCAGAACCAGAATCAAGCAACAACGCTAACAACAAAGCAAACAAGATACTATGGCTAACCATCATCAACCTACTACTATAAGCAATAACCCACTAGGTAACAACAAAACCTGCAATGACAGTTCCGTTCAAAGAGACACAGGCATCGATGCCTCATTTCTTATTGATCGCCTAATTGGGAAAAACGTCTTCGAAAAAAACAGAGCAAAATGGACTCAAATTTTGATTATGCAAGTGATATAATCGGTACTATGGATATTTCTACAAGAACCCACATCTAACTGCCTGCAACGATCCGAAAGGTTTTCTACGATAATATCTGTACCTTTCCATTTTGCTTCTTTTCTTTTTCTTTATATCCCATCCTATTTTCATTCAGTTTCTATTATATCCCAATTTTTACATGCTCACACTGTTTCTTTAAACTTGATTTGGTTTGAGCCCCAACTTTAGTTTAATCCACCAGCAGTTTTACAAAAAAAAAATTCTTTTTTAACATTCTATCGTTTTAAATTGATTCTAATTTTGCACATCATGATTTTTATATTTGTTTTATTTTGATACATTGATTTCACGATTTGCCATCTAATATAGTATACATATATATATATCTTACAGTAGTATCTTTATGATTTCAATTCAAAAAATATATTTATTTGTTGCAATTTCTTTGAATTGTTGTATTGCAGCCACTTCAAAAGAATCATCCATTTTAAATGAACAATTAAGATCAAATGCCGCTTCAGTTGACATCGCGTTTTTCACTGCCTTCTTAGAAGATTTTAATGATAATTTCGATAAATATACATCTATTATGAACCAGAATAAAGTAACATTACCACAAGAAGTAGCGAATTACTATTATCATTTGGCACCACTACCATCCACAGTAGATTTACAATCTGATATTGCTGTTAACTTTCCATTTACAGAATTTAAGTCATTTATTACCAAGTTCCCTTGGTACAGTTCATTATTAACAGAGGGTCATATAACTGATTTTTATTTACCATCAGATTTTATATCTCACACAGAAAGCTCCGAGGAAAATAAAAACTCACAGCATAACAATATTGCTACTTCATTGAAGACGTCCGACTCAAAGTCGATCACATCTTCTGCATCAAAAGAACCAAGTTCAAGAAGTATAAAGACAACTCAGCCTACTGCATCAAGTAGCCTCTCGATTACTACCTCTCAATCTACTTCTACTAGTCAAAATAATGCAATTGACTCGAAAAGCACATTGTCCTTAATATTACTTCCATTAGTACTGTTTTGGGGATTTTTATAAAAAACAGCTAATTATAGAGCCCATGATATTCTGTATGGGGTATTCCTCTATCTTTAATATTGTATCTACTATATCATATAACTATGTAACTTTTTGTACAGACAATTCTGTATTTGAAAAATAAATATTATTACAGAAATGAAAAATAAATAGTTTATCCTACAGTAAAGTATTGTAGTCTTCCCTTATAGAACCCAGTTAGCAACAATGTTATGGCCATTTAGTGCACCAAAGCAATTCAAAATCTCTAAAAGATCTGGTAGTATACCTTTAGATTCATCGATTGATGATGTAGAGATACTAGATTCGATTTTGTTAGTTAATTTGAACATACTGATTATGTTGACTAGAACAAGAATCTTAATCTATAATTATAAACCAATGGCTCTAGTGGCTACATATTTCAGAACATCAAAATCAGTAGAAGAAATGGGGCTAAATAAATCTTTATTCCATTCCACAAATTTACATCATTCAATCCCCCAAACGTCAAATCAAGATATAAATCATTCAAATAGTGATAAGATAGATCAATTCATGGCTTGGTATCATGGAAAGATAACATTCCATTGTTTAACTGATAAAAATATTATATTAACTTTCCAAATTTTGAAAGATTCATCTCAATTAACCACTTTCAGAGAATATGGATTACCTATAATAAATTCAGAACTTTTAAACAACGAATTGGAGCAAGATATTGAATTTAATATGGATGATGATTTGCTTGTGGTTTATGACGAACATAATTCATCCAAAATTTTACAAAATGGTATTATTACAAGTAAAGATGTTGGACTTATGCAAATGATTTTCCATCCAAGAAATAAGGACCATAGTGATAGTTACAGTGGCTATGATGATACTAATGGTGATAATAGCATTAGCATTAAAAGTGTAGAAATGATTTTAAAGGCTGTATTTAATTTCGATTATGATATTATTGATATCTTAGGGTTCAAGCAATTTTACTCCACTGACAACGAACTAGATAACAGAATACACAATTTTAGTGAAAATCTATTTATTTTATCTTCTTATGGTTTGCAAATACTGAAATTAGATGGCTCAAAATTAAAGGATAGGAAATTGATCAAATTAACAAACGGGTTTAAGATTCTTCATTGTAACAACAATTTATTTGTCGCTTCTGATGCAAATTCACCTTTTGTGGAAATTCATAAAATTAATATTGAAAATGAATCTATCCAAGAGACTATTGCAATAAATAATACTGAAAAAATAATTGACATTATACCCATAAGCACAAATTTGTTCTTATTTGTTTCACCTCGGAAATTGATACATTTCGATATAGAAAGCAAGGAAATAACCTATCAATTTGAAACTCCATTTACCATAAAGTTAATTAATAAGACATGCAATAATTCATTATTACTTATAAGTGATGAAAATACCATGCTTTTCTACACAATTTTTGGTAATTTATATTTTTCCACTGAATATGATAAAGATGATTCAATGAGTTACCCACTTTTCGATTATACAGATTTTTCATTTTTCGATAACATTTTAGTGACCATGACAAAGACTGGTCATTATCAAGCATGGGAATTTTGGAAGGAATCACTGAATACGCAATTCAATTTTCGAACTTTCAATTCAAATATTCTGTATCATGGCAACAATATAC
Source organism: Grigorovia transvaalensis (assembly GCA_003708445.3). Lineage (NCBI taxonomy): Eukaryota > Fungi > Ascomycota > Saccharomycetes > Saccharomycetales > Saccharomycetaceae > Grigorovia > Grigorovia transvaalensis. The sequence goes on along the minus strand of PPXN03000023.1, from coordinate 127,596 downwards.
TATACTATTCACCACAGAGTGATTCCAACAGAAATACAAATAATGGATCGATAATCAATTTATCATCAAAGACTGAAAATAATAATATATCTCTAGTAAAAACTAGTGGTAATATGAAATTGTTGGCCACTTATGTGAACAATAAAGAAATACTACGTATCAAAAACTTAGAGACAAATACATGGTATTGGTATCCAGATATGAAGATTGTAGATATGTACTGGTTAGGTAATAATTATCTAGTTTTAGACACCATATTAGAAAATGACGTCAGGGCATTACAATGTATTAATGTACCTCTACAAATACCATTGAATAAAGAATTACATGATTTAGTGATTTGGGACTTTGCCATACCTAATGACCTGAAAGTGTATAGTATTCATGTTAATTCTTTGTCAAGATATAAACCTATTAAAATTAGATCCAAAAGCACGAATCAATTAAAAGAGGGTAAATTTTACAAGACAGCAGAGATTATTTTGATTACTAATAAATCCATTCTTATATTTGATGTTATCTCTACTGTTTTACCAAATGGTATAAACTTGATTAAAAAAATATTTCAATACAAGAAGATTGGTATTCTTAAGAACTCCCTAAGTTTATCCAATATTAATTGGGCCATGACATACAAAGATGAATTATTAGTCTATTCGCATTATAAGTTTTACAAAATTGGTAACTTAGAAGCAGATCATTGGAAGATTATTGAGTTATTTGATAATGTGGAAAAAATTGTAGATACGTATCTTGGCTCAATAATGTTCATCAAGGGTAAACAATTTATCATATGTACTATTGACGAATTAATGAATGCGGAATTGGAGACTATAAATATTAATATTGATGAAGATAATTATCCCTTGTCGTTATCACTCAAGACAGCCACAATAAATTCATTACACACCGTTTTCAATAAGAATTTTTGTAGAAACGTCATGAAACATAAAATTTTCTTGGATAAATTGATTGAGTATAAATTAAGGACTAATTGCCCCATTGACCAAATTACCAGAGAGTTACATACATCTAAACATTACAAATTTGCATTAGAGAAAATTTTGTCCCTCAGTATCTTGGAAAATAAAGATATTACCAAGATCATAGAATTAGTGAAGAGTTGTCCCTCTACAAATGTTTCAGTAGATGCTGATGGGGAACATATTCATAAATACAGTGATATGTTAGAGATCATAGGGAATTGTTTGAGAAAGATCGAAATGAAGCATTGGAACATTCTTTTCAAGAAATTGAATATGACGCCAAGAGACCTGTTACAATATTGTATAGAAGGAGACGAGGCTAAGATGTTGGGTGTCCTGCTATTAGTATTTCTAAACTATAACGAGGCAGAATTGATACATGATCTAAAGACAGCCAATGAAGAGACCGAAAGCAATAATAGCAGTAAGAGCAGTATCTCTGTCTTGAGTGGGACCCATGAAGAGAATGCAGCTACTAATACTACTAACGACACTGTGGGGAACAAGACGAAATCTCTATCGGACGACGAACTGATGTTGCGTGTACTGGAGATCCTGGTCAGAAGCGCCAGCAAGGCCACCGACAGAGTCCGTGCGCAGGAGACGTGGGACATGTGTTTCCAACTGGTGGCATTCCTACGCAACCTGGACAGACAGAACGGCTCGCAGTTGGTGCAGAAGGCCCTCGAGTTCATCTGAGTCTGCACCAATGAGATCGAGTCTTCCTCCTTCGAAAACGTCTACCAAAAGGGAAGAAATACAAAAGTGAAAAATATCGAGTGAAGATCTTACAGAGCAGCCAGTACTCGTCGTTCTTTGACATACACCTACTGCCTATACACACAGGAACAACTAGACATAAACACACAAAGCAATAGCAATAGTAAAAGATGAGTGAAACCATACAAGACATCGGTAAGGCTGAAGAAGCAGCCAACAAGAAGGAAAACCCCCTACACACGGTTGGATTTGATGCCAGATTCCCCCAGCAGAACCAAACAAAGCATTGTTGGCAAGCATATGTGGACTATCACAAGTGTATCAATATCAAGGGTGAAGATTTTGCCCCTTGCAAAGTCTTCTGGAGAACTTATTCATCCTTATGTCCCGTTGATTGGGTCGAGAAATGGGATGAACAAAGAGAGAAGGGTATATTTGCTGGTGATGTTGAACCTTAATCTTTGGGGGTAAGTGACAATAAAGTCTTACAAGCCAGTTTTTGTTCAATTTATTTGGGTGATTACCCAAATTCTTTTATTTATTCTTTAGTCAATGATATTCTTATCCTTTGCTCAGTAGTAATACAAGAGATATTATAGCAAGAGTACACAGGAAAATATATATATACTTATACATATGTACACATTTAGTAACGATAAGGTCTAAGTTATTTGTATCTCAACTTTTGTAGTTTAAAGACCCTTCCAACTAATGATAAATTTAAATAACTTTAGAAAAGTGTAACTAAAGGAAGAAAAACTTGAACAAAACAAAAAACACCACTCTTAGTCAAAAGTTGACTAATCATATCTACCATCCCTTACCGTAATAGAAGTACAATGTCAATTAAACCAATTGAACATGATACAAAATGGAGAATTGTAGCAAGTTCATTCATATATGATCCGACTTCAGCGGTTAAAGAATTAATTGATAACAGTATAGATGCAAATGCAAATACAATTCATATAGATATTGATTCAAAGACAGGTGGGTGTGAATATATCCACGTCAGGGATTCTGGTAGCGGTGTACCAGTTATGGATAGAGATAAGATGTGTTTGAATTATACTACTTCTAAGATTGATAGTTTGGCAAATTTGGATAATTTGCAATCTTTGGGGTTTAGAGGTGAAGCATTATTCCATTTAAGTCATCTGGCAAACCAAAAGGGATCATTGCAAATAATCACTAGAACTAAAGACGACAGTTGTGGTGAGAAATGGTTTGTGGATAAAGATGGTCGCATCGACCTGCAGACAAGAGGCAAAATTTCTTCACCTATAGGTACTTCAGTGACCATCAGAAATTTGATGGGGGGACTACGAGCAAGGAAAATTGATCTTACTAATAGATTCAGACAAACTATTGATAAACTGCGACAATTGATCAATCATTATTCATTAATCTTTACAGATATTAGATTTATCTTTTCATCAGTATCATTAAACAAGAATGGATCTATCTCCAATAAGCAATTACAAAGTTCATCAAATACTAAATTGAATAGAATACGTGCATTGGCCAATTTAATCCAATTGCGCAAACAAAATAAAGTAACAGACAATTTTATCGATAAAGAACACTATGTAATAAACTCTTGGATCAATCTCGATTTAATATTACCAATACCGTTACCGTCCAACGATATCATTGATATCAAGAAAAAATATAAATTTCTTTCAATAAACAGTAGACCGATGTCCATACATTTGCAATTAGGTCAGTCAATCAATAAGATCTTAAATAAAATTTACAAAGATAACAATATATTGGAACCCAATGTTTGGTTTATTAATATTAATTGTCAATCTAATGTTATAGATTTTAATATTGAACCAGAGAAAAATGATGCCCTGATTAAGAATATAGATGAAATCTTAAATGATTTAGAGCTAAGATTGAATGAATTAATTACAGAGGAATTTGGTACTTTCAGTATATCGCCCTCTCAACAAATAAATAATGATACCATGGGTGAGGCAAACTCCCAAGAACTAATCAATTTAGTGGATGACGAACCTGAAGATAGAGCAGTTCCGGCTGTTGAATATTTGAATTTGTCTGCAGAGAGGTATAAACCACGGAAGCAATTGTTCGTGGATGATTATGACAGTTTACTTGTTGATGATAATACCACATTAATGAATGCAGACACCACAAAGATTTCTGCCAGCCCACAAAAAGAAGAATACAAATTGACAAATAATGGACAAGACGAGACGAAAAAGACGAAAAATAATAAGGTTGCTTCACTAGAAAATGGTAAAGACAGTTCTGATGCGCATATATGGGAACGTGATTATATGACAGAAATGTTACAAACCAGTAGTTCCCAAAACGGAACTACTCTAAGAACTTCACCATCTATCGGAAATTCAAGAAGTGATTTTGATCATAATCAGTTTGATTTTACTAATGATGATATTGAATTAGCTAAGCATAAATCTCTCTCCAATCCCTTCACTATTGTTAAATTAAAGAATTCAACAAAGAATAAAGCTTCAGATAATAATATCCCAATTGATAATAAAGGCGTTAATACCTTCAAGCAAGTTAGAATTACTGATATGCAAAAGGACAGAAAGAGAAATTTTGATCAATTGAATGCTCCACTTAATTTCAACAATCCGATTGAGAATATAATGATCAAAGAAAAGGTAAATACTATAACGAAGAAACCTCAAACTAAATTGAACGCATTTTCTTTCGTAAACAAGGGTAGTAGTAATGTGGGAACTAAAAAGAAGAAACTTAAGATGTTTGCAGAATACACTACTATATACGAGACAACATTGAAAGTTCCTCCTCCCAGTAATATTACCGACGCCGAGGATGCTTGGTTACAGAAAACGCATCCTAACTACATATGGGATAGTATAGTAAGAATACTGATACGAAAAAATTTGGATCCCAACGATTATCTTCTCACTGAGAGCCAAACTGGCCCCTGGTCCATCCTAACAGAGAAGTAACTGCTGTGTTAGTGTGAGGGCAAGACGCAAACCCTGAGAATAAACCTAACCATGATTCGTGATGCCCTCACCGTCGCCAGTGGCAACGCACCGGCGTAACCAGTTTCCTAATCGGGAAGGCCATCGCGGAAACGCCATCGGGGGTATCGCCATGGCAACCACACTGTGTACGGTTTTTTCTGTGTGTTTCCAATACGAACGAGCATTTTGCACAGAAAATGCCGCAGAACGGACGGCACGTTTCTTTTTGCGAAGTGCACCTGAATTTTGCAGGGTGACGAGAAAATATTTAAATGATTGATTTCGCTATAGCATCTGCTTACATACACCCCCACTACCACAAACCGTTTGCACTCCATCTACCGCATATATTAATACTACAACAGCTTCTGCTTCTGCTTGGCCTTCCTACACTTTGCTAGCATACACAGGGAAAAACTTCACTCGGAAAAATTATAGATAGATTCCAATTATAAAAACTAACATCTTAGTCATCTAACAGCATTCTCATATCTCTTCCATTTCATACATTTCAAAACCAAACATCATGGAAATAAGTAACATTCGTCAAGTTCTTACTAAATTCGTTAAGTTCATAGGGCCCGGTATACTGGTATCCGTGGCGTACATGGATCCAGGTAATTATTCCACAAGTGTATCTGGTGGTGCACAATTCAAATATCAACTATTATTCTCTGTTTTCATCTCAAATATCTTTGCTGTGGTTTTACAATGTCTTTGTGTCAAACTAGGTACTGTGACTGGTTACGATTTGGCTGAAAATTGTCGTCGTCATTTACCAAGAAAGTTGAATTTAACTTTATATTTTTTCGCTGAAATGGCTATTATTGCTACTGATTTGGCTGAAGTGGTAGGTACTGCTGTCGCACTACAAATTTTGTTCGGTATACCACTAACTTATGGTGTCATGTTGACAGTATTAGACGTCCTGGTCATTTTAATATTTTATCAACCAGAGAATCAAAATATGAAGAAAGTGAGAATTTTTGAAATTTGTATCAGTGTCTTGGTAGGTGCTACATGTATTTGTTTCTTATTAGAATTATGCAAGATTCATGTCCCCAATAAATTAGAATTATTCTCCGGATTCTTACCTTCCAAGATTATCTTCCAAGAAAAACAAGCTTTATACATTTCATTAGGTATCCTTGGTGCTACAGTCATGCCTCATTCTTTATATCTGGGCTCATCTCTAGTGAAACCAAGATTAAATGACTATGATTTGAAAAAATTCGGCCGTATTGAGGATAGACCAAGTTTAAGTGCAATTAACTATACTTTGAATTTCGCTTACGCTGAATTGATTATTTCATTATTTTTAATTGCAACTTTTGTAAATTCTGCCATTTTAATCGTTGCAGGTGCTACTTTAGCAGGTCAACCTGATGCTGCTGATGCAGATTTATTATCAATTTATGAATTATTAGTTCGTTACATTTCACCTGCTGCCGGGTTAATATTTGCCTGGGCAATGTTATGTTCTGGTCAATCAGCAGGTATCATTTGTACTGTTGCTGGTCAAATCGTTTCAGAAGGTTTCTTAGAATGGTCGTTATCACCTTGGATGACAAGATTAATTACAAGATTGATCTCCATTGCTCCATGTTTATTAGTAACTTTAACCATGGGTGAACGTGGTATTTCAGAAGTTTTGAACTTATCCCAAGTGGTGCTATCACTCATCTTACCAATTGTGTCAGCACCTTTAATCTATTTCACTGCAAATAGAAAATTAATGACTGTGAATGATAATTTTGGTGAATTAACTGAAGAAACTAATATAATTGATGAAAATACACCATTAAACAGGGAAAATAAAACAATTAGAGATTTTACTAACAGTAATTGGTTAACTTGGATTGCCGTGGCAATTTGGGCAATTATAGGTTCTTTAAATACTTATTTAGTCGTTTCGTTCCTTTTTGGTGGAGATGTTCATTTCTAATTGCAATAAATAGACAACCTATAAACCAACAGACGAAAAAAATAAATAAAAATAAAAAAAGACATTTCATAGTATTAAATATATCAATGTAATGATCTATAAATATATATTCACTTTTCAATTTTAACATTTACTAATTGTAATAAGATTTTTCTTCATTGACAACCTTTTATATAAGGTATGATCTTTTTCATTCTTTTGTGGTATTTGGCTATATATAACAATGTTGGTATACCTACGTCTATATATCTTATATATGTACAATTTTCTCTAACCATAAAGTATAGTAATGTTTTACACTCATATTGAATCACCTTCTTGTAGTATATTTTCTCTTTCTGGTAATTTGTGCTCTTACCACCGGTATGGACCCAGTATAATTCGCTTGCATAATGGGGAACATATTATTTGGCTTGATGTCTAATTTACCATTAATCTGTTTATTCATTATCAACTCTTTCATTATTCTCTTGGCTTTAAAATATAGATGTCTTTCTTCTGAACTTGGTTTCATTATTTTCTTGAAGATTCGCTCTTTCCTCAATTTTTGTATCTTTATTAAAGTTTCCTCAATTAAGTCAGTCTGGGTACCATTCTTAAAGCATTCAATTTCATCATCATCTATATAATGTGAGGGATCCCAACTGATAAGATCTTCTAAGGCAATTTTTTCGGAAACTTCCTTATCTGAAATTTCATTTGTATCATCTTCCTTCTTTTCGTCAGTCTTTTCTTCCATTTTGCCATTTGCTTTCTCATTTTCTGTCCTTATTTCTTCACTAACTTCTGTCTTGATATCGTCATTACCTTTTATATCATCATCTTTCAACTTTTGTTGTTTCTCTGATTCTTTCTGTAACATTTCATTATATCCTATTTTCTTCAACCATATGATACCACGAGCAGTAGAATCTAACACAGTACCATTTTCGTTGAATGATGGGGCCCAAGAATTATAATTACCATATTTTAACCATGTTGTCGTGGGTAAGGCATACCAGTTTGGATGCAAGAATCTAGTCATAATTTCTGTGGATGCTAATGTTGGATCAGGTATATTACTCGTATTAGCTGCCATGAATCCTAATCTTGGTGCATCTTGCAATGGTTCACTTTGCGTGACAATATTTGTGATTTCAAAATTACTATTAGGCAATTCTTTTGTTCTTTCATCTAGGACTGATTTATCAATAATTGAGGAAAATAAATCCATACCACGAGCTTTAATATGATAAGATTGTGGTACAGGTACTTTATAATTTGTGGCAATCTTGATAAAATCGTTAGATATTGCCTTATTTAATTCGTTGGTAAGATCAAGTTCCAAATCTTTCCCACTATCATTGCTATCAATTGTATCGATGTTTTTAGTCATTATTATACCCAATTGGTAACATTCTCTCAATATCAATTCACTGGCAAAACTATAAAATTTACTTACAGTTTTATAATTCGCGGAACCAGGTGAATAAAAATTGATCAAAATGGTACAAACTAGTTTTATATCGTGGAACAATTTGTAAAAACCATTTTTTTCCACATTATAGTACCCATTTTCAAATCTTTCTTTGATGGTTGTTAGCGGTAGTTTATCTTCATTTTTGATTTCACCAGAACTATTACTTTTTTTCTCCAAGAAATTGGTATACGACTGGTATATCCTTTCTGGTTTGTCTTCAAAAAACTGGCTGGGGAACTTTTCCACAAACACGGTGGATTCAGCAGACGATCTTTATAGAAAAATTTCGATTCATTCCCATGGAATAAAATCTGGTTGTTAGTAAACAGAACTTGAGGATTGTTGCTAAAAATGTAAGGAAACGAAGAGGAAAACGCAAAATTCGAGCTCCTCCTGACTGACAACAGGCCCTGATACATACTCTTCAATTACAATTTTCAGGTTGCTGAGCAATTCAACAGCTTTATTTTCCATCTTGGGTTTTTAAAATTCTTGGTTTTCATTCCATTGAAAAAAGTGAAAAAACGATTTTAAAATGAAAAATAAAAAATAAGAATTTCTCACAGTGAAGGGCCCACTGTGTCTTGTTGAGCGTTGAGTAATGTACAATTGTTCCAGTCTATACCTATATATGATTATATCTACGTGTACTTCTTGGTGAAAGTGCGAGTGGTTATGCTGGAAGTTTCTCACTTCTTCTCTTGTTCCATCGTCTTGTAGTTCTTGTTAGTGATGAATCTTTCTACAATCCACTGTCCGTTTTCTTTTGTCTGTTTTACTGGGATTGGATTCAGATCCCAACTAACCTTGAGATCGCTGTCCACTCTGCTGCCAAACTTTGGTACAACATAGCAGTATCTTTCTTTCGATGAAATATTAATGATTTTCAAACCTTGGCCACTTAGTGGTTTACTGTATGACAATAATTCACCTTTAGAAGCTACATTAGCCAAAGGGGTACTTTTTATGTCACATAAACAATTCATCCTTACTTTCGAACCAGATCCCTTATGCAAAGTTTGGAATACAATATATTTAGGCGGTAATTCACCAAGGTTGGACAGGATGGATGTAGGATGAATGTATACAAACGATTCCTCAATGACATTTTGCTTTTGACTTAATACTGGAACGTAAGGTATATTGATTAACGTTGTTCTATTTGTGATTTTGGCATCTTCTGGATATATTTCATCTGCACGGATGGCAACACGATCAATGAACCCGGCACAAACCATTTGCTTAAGCAATTTAATTTGGGTTTCATTTGGTAATTCTGTTTTCAAATCTTCATCTTTCACAGAGACAGCAATATTTTCTTTTGAAGTGTTAGATTTGATTATATATGTCAACTGTTTTCTCAATTTGATGATTTCATCCATTAGCTTGCCTCTTAAAAAGTTATTCTTTACAAAATTGTCCTTTTGTTCACGCGAAATATAATCAAATGCACTAACTACACTTAGTAAACGGAATACATCACTATGCTTATCTATTTTACTGAATTTATTCCTACTCTTGAAAAATTTCATTCTTAAGTTACGTCTTACTTCTTCCTCCATACCATCATCATTCGATTTTAGCCTTTTATCATCTTCATCATCTTCATCAGTAGTCTGTGGTTTGACTTTGTCGTTGATACCTAACTCAAATTCATTAATGAATGGATCTCCAACAGATAATGCACTTACAATTGAAACAATATATGGTAAACAGTTTTGTTCATTTGACAATAGTAACATCTTCGAAAATCTGGGAGATAATGGGAAAAGACTCATTTTCTTACCTGTGTCAGTAATCTTCTCTGAACTATCTAATGCGCCAAGATATTTCAATAACTCAACCGCTTTAGATAACATCTTCCTGTCTGGTGGAGTTGGGAATGGGAAATTGATGATATTGTGGATGGCCATACTTTTCATCTGCAGGACAACACTTTCAACTGGCATTCTTAAGATTTCTGGACGTGAAAATTGGTGGAAATCTCTTTCGAAGACAGCAGATGAATATAATCTATAACAATGACCAGGTCCAGTACGACCAGCTCTACCACTTCTTTGATTTGCACTTGCTTTACTGACCCAGTCAATTTCAAAACTTTGAACACCATTGTCTTCATTATATCTACGTTCCTTAGATCTACCACAATCAACAACATACCTTACGTCTGGAATGGTTAATGAAGTTTCAGCAACATTCGTGGCAACAACACATAATCTTGAGCCTTTTGGTGGTTTTTCAAACACTCTCATTTGTTCCTTTGTTGGTAACAGAGAATATAGAGGTAAAACATATAATGGATCATTGGCTGTTTGACCTTCAGTCAATGTTTCTTCAAACCCATCTTCATCTTCACTTTCTTCGAGTATTTCATCTTCATCATCATTAAATTCTTTGTTGAATTTCTCTTCATCGTGTACTTCAACACTGAAATCAATATCTTCAACTTCAATATCAGTAGTTTTTGCACTAACCTTTACTGTCGAGATTTCATTTTCAAATACATTCTTTCTCTTCTTCTTGAAAGGGAACTCCTTCCTTAAACGCTTAACCATATGCGTAATCTCTTGTTGACCTGTCATGAAGATCAGAATGGCACCAGGTGGTAATCTACTATGAATTTTACAAGTCTTTTTAAACGCTTCTTCAGCGTAGTTGAACGGAGTTCTACGATTGAAATGAACTGATACAGGGAATTGCCTTGCAGAAACGTTTAATACTGGAGGTGGGATGGGAAATAAAGTTGTATTTTCACTGAAATCTGAAACTCGTAAAGTAGCTGACATAATAATTAATTTCAGTCTTTTGTTTTTGGTTGAATCTTGGGCATTTTCTTTAGCACGGAGTCTAACACAACGACTCAACATCCCAATTAAGATATCGGTATTAATGTTTCTTTCATGCGCTTCATCAATCACTATCGAGGAATATTTGGTAAGCTTGAAATCTTCCATCATCTCTCTTAATAAGACACCATCAGTCATAAACTTAACTTTGGTATCTTTTTTGGCAGTAGAATCGAAACGGATTTGGTAACCTACTTTATCACCATGATCTCCCAATTCATTAGCAACACGGTTTGCCATAGAAACAGCAGCAACTCTTCTAGGTTGGGTAATACCGACTATACCTGGATATTCTTCTGATTTTTCACTACCAAACCCTGCTTCATAGAGGAATTGAGGAACTTGTGTTGTTTTACCAGAACCTGTTTCACCGCAAATAATTATCACATCGTTATGATGAATAGCTTCCATAATTTTATGTTCTTCACCAAATACAGGTAATTGCATTCTTACCTTCTGAATATCATCTGATCTGTTAACTTGAACATAAAAGGCTTTTCTCTTAGAATTTAAGTCTACTGGAATATATGCTTCCTTTAATCCATCGTCCAGATCTTCTTCACGAACAATTTTCTTATACTCATAGCTTAATGTTGGCGTACTTAGATCAGCATCTCTACCTTCCATTTTCTTTATTTGATTATTTGCCCAATCTTTGAAATCGGTGGCTTCTTTATTGTGTTCGAATTTGTCTAATTTCTCCAAAGGTTCGTCCATCATCTCATCGTCATCTTCATCGTCATCTTGGCCTTCACCTTCATCATTGTCATCTTCTATATTTTCGGATTCGGTACCAGTTTCTTCTTCATCACTGCTTTCAGATTTTAGTTTGTCAATTTCATTTCTAGAATTTTCATCATCATCAGAATCAACGTCATCGTAGTCATCAGTATCATTCTCGTCGTCATCTTCTTCTGAACTCGATTCAAAATCCATTTCATCTTCTAAATTACGAGTTTTTTTCTCTTGAAGTTCAACACGTTGTCTCCAGTTGTATTTCTTCTTAGTTGGTACTTTCGATTTTTTAACTACTTCAACATTAGCAAATCCGAATCCAAATCCAGAACCACCAAATTTTGAAGGTCTATTATCAATGAAAGAAGACGTACCGGTTGCAGAAGTATCACCAAACTTAGATTCAAAATCATCCTCATCCTTGTCCTCGTCATCGCCCGAATCTTTAGCTTGATTGCTTTCATTTTCATTAGAAGGGATTGTAACTTCTGGATGGCCTTCATCCCAATCTTTAACCGTATGCTCTTCATATAATATTGCTTTTGTTTCCTCATCACCTCTACCTTGCTTTTCCAGGCTCAACGCCTCAGCAAATTTTTCCTTTTTAGTTTGTCTACCATGACCCAATCTTTTCGAACTCGTCAACAAATCAGTATCAATCTTATAATCTTGCAGCTTTTCAATGATAACTTTCTTCTCTTCTCTCTTTAACTGATGCTCAATAAATTTATCAAGTCTCTTCTTTTTTTGTCTGGACACCTTGGACTCTTTCGGTTTGAAAAGTTCCTCTAGTTTTCTCTTTTTCAGTTCCTTTTCTTCTGAAGTCATGGGTTTCAGGATATCTGCATTGGTATTCTCTTGTTCTATGTTATCCACAGTATCGTTTTCATTCTCACTTTCCTCGGCTTCTCTATAAAACTGCTTATTTCTCACCCTTTTCAATTCCTTCAGCTTGGCCATATGCCCAGCACGAGCCTTTTCATTAAATCTCTTTCTATAAGTACCCATCAGTTACTTCTATATGAGATTTGGTTATTTAGTTGCTATATGAAAATTTGCGATGAGCTTGAAAAAAAAAAGATATTATGAAAATTTGAAATAAATCATTCAAAAAGTGTCTTAATTTCTTCAATACGTCTTTTACGTCTTTCGTCCTCATCAGCATCCATAGTTTCACCAATAGTTCTCTTCCTCTCTTGAATTCTCAGCATTTTCTCTTCAATACTGTCCTGTATGATAAATCTGATAACTTTTACGTGGTTCGTTTGACCTATTCTGTGTATTCTATCAATTGCTTGATCCTCCATACTTGGTGACCACCATGGATCCATCATAAATGCATGCGATGCACATGTTAAATTTAGCCCCACACCACCAGCTTTTAATGAAAGCAACAGTACTTTTTGCTTAGAAAAATCCTTTTCTTTAAATTGCTTCAAGATTACGTTTCTTTCTTTCAATGAAAGCCTACCATCAAACTTGTATACTGCAATTGAATCTTTAGGGAGTTCTTCAATAATCTCGTGTTCAAGGATATCTAAAAACGAAGAAAATTGCGAGAACACAATAACCTGCTCACCAGCAGATTTATCTTGAAGCTGTTGTAAATGTTTCACTAAAGCTTCCAATTTTGCAGATCTTCCAGATGAGTTATAAGGTACAAAGTTAACCTCAGAACCCTCTTCAGTAGCATTACTGTGTTCAACAGAAAACAGTTCACCTTTATTCATATTTTCTCTACAATTAGGGCACTTGACCTCTAAATTATTCTTATGTTGATAATCAATATACTCAATCAGACAATGTTGGCAATATGGATGTTTACATTTGGTGAAAATTAAACCATTCAAATTGATCGGTTCAGTGGTGCAAATAGAACATTCTAAGTTGGAGATCGAACTGCGGTCAGGATATGTTTCCTTCAAATTTGAAATCGTACTCAGTATTTCTTCTTCTGACATTTTATATTCAGTTTCTTTACTTTCATTGATAAGTTTCTTAATTTCAGAAGACTCTGCAAATTGTGTACTCCCTGATAAATCTTCATCATTTTCATCCCGTTCTCCCAATAACTTGGTATCACAACATGTTTGTCTCAATCTTAATATATGCACTAAAATAGTAGAATAACTTTTCAATAAATCACCACGAGCAAGACCTTGTTGGACAGAAGTTTCTGCTCTATTCAATAGATATTTGTAAATCAAAGCCTGCGTTTTACTTAATTTCAACCTTTCTACAATAACCTCTTTAGGCGGAAGACTTACTAAAAGATGACCTTCTCTGTCCTTCATTGTTTTTGTCCTTCTTAGTAGTACAGGCTTTGTTATGGCATTAACAACATCAAATGCTTGACCAAAGTTTTTGCTTTCGAATGGTTTACTAACGAAAGTATTCCAATATGAGATTTGGGACCATGGCTCCAAGTGTAAAAACTTAACTAAACTATACAAATCATCCAATCTGTTAATAATTGGTGTACCTGTCAGTACCCACCTTCTATTACTTGCCAACGTCATTACTGCCTTAGACGTAGCCGTTACTCTATTTCTGATAGTATGTCCTTCATCAATCATAATTCTGAAGAATTTGATCGAGTATAGACCAGATGTTGCAATCTTACTATTAGATCCTGACAATTTGCTCCATTCATTTTGAACTATACCATATGTCGTAAGTACCACTGTAGGGGGATTTTTATCTTTCGTTAGTAACGCTTTCAAACTACTTACATTACCACCATAATAGATTTCGCATCGTGATGTTGCTGTATTATTAACTTTTTTGAACTCTTCATACCATTGATCCAGCAACGACATCGGTACCACAATCAAAGTAGTCTTATATGCATAAGGAATTTCCATTGTATCGCTAGAGGATAAAATTTCTAAATTCTCATCAGATTCTGTCTTGGAGACACTTCTGTCACTTGGATTACTGTCATGTGGTGCCATTAAGACTAATGAAAGTGCAGATATGGTTTTACCTAGCCCCATTTCATCTGACAAAATACCACCCTTAACCATAGATTTCATAACCGGTTTATCCAAAGAAAACTCACCTGTGTATAAGTTAGCATAAAAAAATAATTGGCTGTTATCATTGGATTGTGGATTCTGGGGTTTCCTATCGAGGGACCATGACAGGTCTTTAGGCCATTTAAATCTTTTCCATAATGGATTCATTGTGTCATCGTTTGATTCATACTCTTCTTTATTGAATGAATCTATTTTATCTAATTCGTTTTCTCTCGTTAACATCCAAGATAGACCTTGCATTTGATACGGTCTTAGATCAATTTTGACTAAACTGTTAGGAGGTTTTGTCTCTGGCATTTTCGTCAGTAGATCATTAGATTGTGCAATATTGTAAAAATTTGTTAGTTGGTTCACATTCATAGTATCATTCTCAAATTGCGTTTGTGGAGTAGTTTCGAAGTCTTGGGACATCAAACTTTCGAATTCCTCATCATCTTCCAAATCGATGATATCATCATCCATATTCATAGAGCTATTTTGTATTTTTTCAACATCTTTATCTAATATGGGTCTGATATTAAGTTTATCAAAAAAGGCAATCAAAGCTTTTGTTTTAGCTCTCAGTTTTTTCTCTTCATCACTCTCTTTGATTGTAATACTTCCCCAATCACTTTGATATTTGTGCTTCTTATCATTTAACTTAAGTTTCATGCCTTTATCGAAAAGCTTAGAAGTTAAAAAGGCGTCTAATTGTAATATGAAACTATCCCCAATACTCAATCTCTTCTCACAATAAACCATTGTTAATTCAAAATGTATAACATTCTCATCTAATAAAGGATATATTACTTTAGCCATATCTTCCGAAACTTTACCGACTTCTCGATCTTCGTCAACGTCATAGATTCTGATATAATTAGATGCAATCTTTCTCTGTTTTAGCCTATTTGAGCTAATGCCATTGATACTCTTCTTGAGATAGTTAGAACAAACAAACTTCATCTTTGACCCATATTTCAATTGTCTCAACTGCGGTCTAGTAGATGTCGCGGTAACTTGTAAGGCGCCAATAAATCTTTTCCAACCTTGTTCCTGTACATTTCTTATCAGAGACTCATCTTCAATATATGAAATTTGTAAATCATCATCATTTTGCGGGCTAGCTAAATTATTATCTGGTATTTTCATTGGACTTGATCTAGTCTGCTCAATTATGATATCCTCGTCTATATTATCTAATTTTGACGTTTCTGCCATATTTCCTTCTTGCTCCTCTGTCATTCCATTTGAGGTCTGATTTGAATCCTCGGTTCGTAGCTTTTCTTCTTCATTGTTACCTAACTGATCAAGTCTTTCGAGGGTCTCATTATCAGCAAGTGGAGTACCCTCATTTATCGATGAGTTCATTTCATCTATCTGTTTATCAGGAAAATCTGTGTTTTCATCAGTAGGACCACTGAAAAGAAATGATTCCTTATTTTCTAAATTGAATGATGACTCTAGTTCATCTTGAAAGAACCGTTTCTTATTTGATTGCATTCAGTTTTGAATTATTGGTCTTGACGCGTTATCTTAAAATCAATAAAATCCAAAATTTCAAAAAATAAGCTATTGTTTAGGTTAAATAATTCGATTAAATGTGGATACCTGCGTTGCTCTATATATATCTATGCCTATAGTTAGCGTAAAATTGATTATAGACTCCAATTCTGAGCAGGGAGTCATAACTCATTATGATGGTCAATGGTGAGATATGGAGAAGTTTATGGAATACTTTAGATATGAAAGAAAGTCACATCCGTATTTGGTTGCACTGGTACAATTACTGATAACTTGGAGAGCGATAGGGTGGAGGTCACCTTCACGCTATTTCTTTCCTCTTGCGGTTTTGCCAACTTGACTATTTTTCCAACTGTGATAAGAAAATTAAAGCACAACTGACTTAACTATGGCTAAGAGAGCGCAGTAAACTATATCAATTTTCTATGCCTACATAAAACCTTCTTGAAAGCAGAAGATCTATATAATTTCTTAGTTTAATAGGACGAGAAAATATGAGGAATATTCAATAGCAAGATATCTATTCGCAGATTTGTATGTTGGGCCAATTGTTTTATGTCAGTGAAAGCTTTTGCTAGTAAGCTTGGAAACAGCCCAAATAATCAATCAAGTTCTGTATTTTGAGCGCATTTGTTTTTGCCTTGCACTTTCTTTTATCTGTCACTAATAAAAATCTTGTACATATCAAAGTGTTTAATTATAATTACAAAAAGAGTCACTTTGACACAAGAAGAAGTATTGAAGCCATTTTTCATACAAGAAAGTGAGTGCTTTCAGAATTTCAATATCTGTAAAATATCACAGATTAGGCCGGGACAATGTCTACATAGGTCAATGAGAAACTACATAATAAGCCGCCTTTTCTCTTGGTTTATATTAAACCAATTCAAATACAAGAACATTCCAAGCAGCAGGAATTATTGAAATCTTGACAGGAAACAAATGACTTTTCAATTATAACCGCCTTGGTCTTTGTATTACGGCGTTTGCTCAGTTTATTGTACGAATAAACATAGAATCGCCGTATTAGACCGCGGATAATTGAAATAATTTGGCCTCATACTGCTTTGACATATGACATCAATAGAGCAACTCCGAAATTTCAAATTGATCCGTCGGGATCAAAATTCCGACTTTGCTGTGTAGATAATTTGCCACACAAAAATCTCAAATATGGACACACCGTAGAATGCACAGTGCAAGCCCTAATTTTGAAAACCACTTTTGAGGATTCGAAAAATAGTTAGTGAAATGCTTGGAACGGACCGTGAAAGCTGCAGAACAGCAACGCAAACTTTTTTGACGGCTTTATTACTTTGCTTGTCCCAAAACGGAAATGCAAATTTTTTTTTCTTGTCGATGATAATGAAAAAAAAAATAGTTTATAAAGAGTTGGAAAAGAAAAAATTTTCATATCTCTAATTTACTGTATATTGCTTACTGAAAAGAAACTACCAACTATTTATTCACAATGGGTGCTTACAAGTATTTAGAAGAATTACAAAGAAAGAAACAATCTGATGTCTTAAGATTCTTACAAAGAGTCAGAGTCTGGGAATACAGACAAAAGAATGTTATTCACAGAGCTTCCAGACCATCTAGACCAGATAAGGCTAGAAGATTAGGTTACAAGGCTAAGCAAGGTTTTGTTATCT
Organism: Grigorovia transvaalensis; assembly: GCA_003708445.3. NCBI lineage: Eukaryota > Fungi > Ascomycota > Saccharomycetes > Saccharomycetales > Saccharomycetaceae > Grigorovia > Grigorovia transvaalensis. The sequence goes on along the minus strand of PPXN03000023.1, from coordinate 109,716 downwards.
ACAGAGTCAGAGTCAGAAGAGGTAACAGAAAGAGACCAGTTCCAAAGGGTGCTACTTACGGTAAGCCAACTAACCAAGGTGTTTCTGAATTAAAATACCAAAGATCTTTAAGAGCTACTGCTGAAGAAAGAGTTGGTCGTCGTGCTGCTAACTTAAGAGTCTTAAACTCTTACTGGGTTAACCAAGATTCTACCTACAAATACTTTGAAGTTATCTTAGTTGATCCACAACACAAGGGTATCAGAAGAGATGCTCGTTACAACTGGATCTGTAACCCAGTTCACAAGCACCGTGAAAATAGAGGTTTAACTGCCACTGGTAAGAAATCCAGAGGTATCAACAAAGGTCACAGATACCACAACACTCAAGCTGGTAGAAGAAAGACCTGGAAGAGACAAAACACTTTATCTTTGTGGAGATACAGAAAATAAACTGGTTAATACTATATTCAATTATTACAGATATACAATCGCATTTATTTAATTATTTTATATACCATTTAACCTTTTTTTATTTTTTTCGATCGCGTTAGGTTTGCAAATTACTTTTCTATTACAATTTCATTTTGGGAATAGTACTGCAAAGAATTCTAGAGCTGTAAAAAATCGTTTTCCATCTCTGCCCTGTTGTAGGTTTGGACTTTTCTATTGGTTTAAAAACCAATTTAAGTCTAATCAGTCCTTTCATCTTCATGCCGTTTGGTAATCTGTACCATTCTTGATAGGTAAATTTATATAAAAAATGTTACTTTCAAGGCCAGAATCAAGATTTTTCTTTTGAGTAATAGTACCTTTTTAAGTAAACACCATTACTATTAACGTGAGCTTTCATCACATATTTTTTATCTATACTAAATGTTTTATCTGCCATGTTTCTAACGTTGAAGTAAGAAAAGCTGTCAAGTAATCGAAATAGAACAGTAGTAAATAGAAGTTACATGGTTTTCTTGTTTACCTAAAAGATGCAACGTCTTACTGATGACGTAAGTATATCTCAAATTTTCGTAAGGGAAGGAATTGCCAAATGCAGGCGGTGATTTGTCTCTTGTTATCTTTTTCCGTTTGTCCCACTTTCGGAAACAGCCTCTACAAAACCGACAACAGGAAGCCGTAAATGAGAAACCGGTGGCTTTCTTCTTCCACCCCACATTAATTTTTTTATCATTTCCGTGCCGCGGTTCAGGAAAAATCTGCCGGTTCTCTCCGCGATGGCAGAAACCTCAGCAACTGCCTACCCCCGTGCTGGCTTACCTCCGTCGGGTCAAGGAAAAGAGACGGTCATTCTCTGGTGAGGCGGCGGCTCCTTGTAAAGTATCCGTGTCCCCACTGATTTTAGTCCGGAATTAAGATCCTTCCGTTTCCAGACGGGAAGGGAAGAGATTGAATTGGAAATTACGTCGTTGTTTCCCATTTTGGTTTACTTAAAAAAAAAAAAAATCATTAATATTCCATTTTAGAATAAGAATTCTAACTTTTATTGTTGAACAATAATATTAAAATTAAACTGATTAAGTGTGTCTTTTAGCTCACATATACCATTTTCTTGTGTGCAATTTAACCTATAGAATAACTATATACCTTTTCTTTTCCATACTGATCCATTATCATGCCCCATAGAAAAATTGCAATTCTATCCGTATATGATAAGACGGGTTTGCTAGATTTGGCGAAAGGTCTAGTGGAAAATGATGTAAGAATACTAGCCTCAGGCGGTACTGCTCAACTAGTTCAAGATGCTGGGTTTCCTGTGGAAGATATCGCTTCCGTGACTCATGCTCCTGAAATGTTAGGTGGTCGAGTGAAAACCCTACACCCAGCAATTCATGGTGGTATCCTTGCTAGAAATCTAGATAGTGATGAACAAGATTTGAAAGCTCAACATATTGAAAAAGTGGATTTTGTTATATGTAATTTATACCCATTCAAGGACACAGTTGCTAAGATCGGTGTCACTGTTGATGAAGCAGTAGAGGAAATTGATATTGGTGGCGTAACATTATTAAGAGCTGCTGCCAAGAATCATTCTAGAGTCACTGTAGTTTCAGATCCAAAGGATTACTCGAAATTCATAGAAGAAATTACCGAAACCGGTGAAGTCTCTCAGCAATTAAGAAATACTTTTGCACTAAAAGCTTTTGAACATACAGCTCAATATGACGCTCTAATTGCTGATTTTTTCAGAAAGCAATATTCCGAAGATAAGGCACAATTACCATTACGTTATGGTTGTAACCCACATCAAAGACCAGCTCAAGCTTTCATTACTGAAAAAGAAGAATTACCTTTCAAAGTATTAAATGGTTTCCCAAGTTATATTAATGTACTTGATGCATTGAATTCGTGGCCATTAGTGAAAGAATTATCAGCATCATTAAATTTACCTGCTGCTGCGTCATTTAAACATGTCTCACCTGCTGGTGTAGCCGTGGCCATACCACTTACTGAAGTAGAAAAGCAGGTTTATTTTGTTGACGATGTCGAAAATATGTCTCCATTATGTTGTGCATACGCAAGAGCTCGTGGTGCAGATAGAATGTCCTCCTTTGGTGACTTTATTGCTTTATCTAATATTGTAGATGTATCCACGGCACAATTAATTTCAAGAGAAGTCTCTGATGGTATTATTGCACCAGGTTTTGAACCAGAAGCATTAGAAATTTTAAAGAGAAAGAAAAATGGTAAATATTGTATTTTCCAAATTGATCCAAATTATGAACCTGAATTATTAGAAACAAGACAAGTGTATGGTGTCTCTTTACAACAAAGAAGAAATGATGCGATTATCAATCAGTCCTTCTTTAGGGATATCATATCCAAAAATAAAAATTTAACTGAACAAGCTGTAATTGATTTAACAGTTGCCACTTTAGCCATTAAATATACACAATCAAATTCTGTTATCTTTGTTAAGAATGGTATGGTAATTGGTCTAGGTGCAGGACAACAATCAAGAATTCATTGCACTAGATTAGCCGGTGATAAAGCTGATACTTGGTGGTTAAGACATCATCCAAAAGTTCTAAATATTAATTGGGCTGCTGGTTGTAAAAGAACTGAAAAGTCAAATGCAATTGATTTATATATTAATGGCCATTCACCAAAGAACACATATGAGAAAAATGATTATGAAAGAAAATTTTATGAATTACCAGAACCATTAACTTTAGAGGAGAAAGAAGAGTGGTTGTCGAAATTAACTAATGTTTCATTATCATCTGATGCATTCTTCCCATTCCCAGATAATATTTATAGATGTGCTAGATCTGGTGTCAAATTCATTACATCACCTACTGGTTCTGTTATGGACAGGGCTGTGTTGGATGCAGTTGATGCATTAGATATTGTTTATGTGGAAAATCCAATCCGTTTATTCCATCATTAAGCTTGCCAACATTGATTACGTGAAACAGCCATTTTTTCATGACAACTTTATGATAACAACAAAAACATATAAATATATAATCATCTGAATTACTAATAAGGAGTAAAATAGTATCTAAGGACCCACGGGGTTGTACCCATCAATGGTAACTTATCTACTGCAGTAACATCACTGTTCCAAGTTAATCAAGAATAATACATCGAGGTACACTTTTCATACAAAAAAATACACATAAAATAAAGGTTAAAATGTCTGCAGTATGGTTTTACACAAATGGTAATGGACCAACTAGGGTCATCTCATAGTGTTTAGGAATATACCGCGATAGAATGACAACAAAGATGATCGAACTCGATTCAAAGTTCCATAAATACAAAACGAGAAAACTGAAATGAATCCAATTATCTCATCCTGTAAAAATTTCCCATTTGAAGAATTCAAAATCATGCATTCTAATTGATCTTAAATTTAGGACATGACTTGTCAACGGGGCTACTTCTGTCTCATCCATATACGTCATGGCAACAATTAAATGTTTAAAATGAAGTGACTCAAAACCCCATCTCACACCCGAAGGTTAGAGATAGAGGAGAAGACAACACAATAAACTAGAATTTAAATCCTTGAGACTCTGCCTCTCTAGCGTTGAATTGTTACAAAAACATATGGAAAAAGCTAAGCCGCAATGGCAAGAAATTTAACCTAAGGTCCGAAGAGCAAAAGTATTTCCCTTAATCACTCATTTCTGTAACGCAAGTCTAATGGTTTTATTAAAAATGTTATGAAAGAAAGAACTAAATTTTCGCCGGTGCCAACTTTTTTATATGAATGAGAAATGTTACCCGCATGTTAGGTTTTTTAAAATTAGGTCATCCGGAAAAATTCAATACAAGAAGAAATTTGATCCGAACATTTGAAAGCTCTATAGGATTTTGAATGTGCAATCTATCTATATGAATATATATACTTTTCGATTTTACGGAAAATACTCTTAGCAAAAAGTATCATGATCAGTTCTATACCAAGTTTACCTTTGTATAACCATTCACTTGCTTAGTACAAGACAGACAATCTTGGTAACCCTTCCGACCCAGCAAAGATCTGCAATTGTCACAAACTGTTAAACATTTACAAGGCCACATGATGATATTTCTTGGATTCTCTTTGCAAATTAGACATGGTAAAATCGTCAATTTATCTGTATCGTCATCATCATTTGTATTAATCAAATCAATCAAGGGTATTTGATCATGTTCTTTCAGTACATGATCATTTGAGGTTTTCTTGCCAATATTACTTAGTTTATTGGTGATAATAGTGTCTTTGATAATGCCGTTTGGATTAGCTTTAGCGTATTGTGATCTGGTTAAGATGCGGTTCATAAAATTTTCTTTCTTACCTGTATTGGATTCAACTTGGCTCTGTATATCAGTTGTTAATTGATATTTCAAGATACTCCACATTGACATGTACCAAGATAAATCTTTCAAGTCATTAATGTCATAACTAAATAGTTGATTCAATTCTTCAATAGATTCTTTTAATTCAATTTTCCTATCCATTTGATCGAACTGTTCCAAAATCATTGAATTTTCGATTTCTTCATCTCTTTTCAGGATTTCATCAAAGTCAATTGATTTGAAGTCCATTGATGAATCAAAATCTGGCAAAAGATATTTATTCTCGGGTACGTCGTCTTTACTATCATTATCATTACTACTGTCTTTATCAATCCAGATAAATTCAGCATAATTTTTCGAATTTACCAATTTGTTGTAATCTTTATGTTGCTGTAATATCCTGTTACCAATGTTATTATTTTTTGAACTGAATAGTACTGATTTAACGTTGTTCAAATCTTGTACAATTTTGAAAAGGAACCATTTAACTAACTTGAATGAAATTGAGAATCTCTTTAAGGATGTAGTCAATGGTATATTAAATCTATTATACCAATCATTTGTATTATTTGATAGGATACCGGAGTTTCTCCAATTATTAACTTCAGTCGGCAAAATTTCATTCAAATAACCACTAATCTTGTAATTTATTTCTGAGTTATTTTTCCCATTGTCTGTTTGTGCTAAGAATCTTGGATCCATATCGGAAACACCACCACAAAGTAATAGCGATAATTGTGAAATAAAGGTGGACAATTCCTCCTCTCCTGTGAATGAGCAGTTTTTAGTAATTTCATCCTTCATATAATGGTAAGATATTACGTTATGATAGTCAATACTATTATCATTAGTATCGGTTTTACCTGAGTTTTTCCAATTGATTATTCCTTTTGTATAAAATGACAATTGCATTGTTAGGAAAATATAAAATATTATTAAAATTGACAAATTTGTTGGGAAAACTATTAATCTAATTATAAAAGTTATCCAATCGAATTTTTCATAATAATAGGTGACATAACAAGTATACATGGTCAATGAAAAATTTAATACAATATCCCAAAAAGTTCTTTTATTTCTCCAGTATGATAGCTCTAACACATGTAGTGAAATTCTGTTAATTATCACAAATATGCAATCTATACACATATAGTACATTATCTCAAAATTTTTGAGTAATGAAACTTGCCTAGTGATAGAATAGAACATAATTGATAACTCAAAAATTGTATTATCTGTGTTTCTCAACGGTGATAAGTTACATGTTACAGAATAAAACATTTCCAAAACGTGTGAAATACCAATTAAAATGAATGTATTCAATGAGAGGTTCTCGAAACTGGATATTTTACTTAAAGGCATTTTGTCGTTACGTGTATGAATCATAGTGGTAAAATTTACCAATTTTAACAAACTGCTTAATAAAAGCGTAATAGGAAGGATATGTATCAATGCATGTGACCATAGCGGTAAAGTAGCATTTCTAATATTTGATCTTAAAGGAACCATAATCAGAATTCTGTTGACCAAGACGTTAAGCAAGATACAATAGATTGCAAACTTGCTATTGAGATATTTCCACACAATGTTTGGAATAGAGTAATCATCGTTCAAGGTGTTCTGTATAATGTATTTAGCCATTGAAACAATGTAACCGTTGGGATCAGCAGAATTTGAGTCTGTACCTGCGATACCATTTGTACCCATTGCCGCATCCATGCTGACATTCAACATGTTATTAGTTGTCATGTATTTGTACCTAAAAGGTAAATAGATTCAGTAATTTTAAAACGCGAAACTCCTCCTCCCATGCTCTGAGTTAAAGGGAGCTCGTTTAGGGAAAAGGAAACTTTCCAGCCCGTAATCCGCCTACGAAGAAAACATCTGGAAGGGAGAAATTCTCCTCACCTGCCTACGAGAAAAAAGTCCGCTGGTGTACCCGCTCTCCCCTGGCGGTAAACTTGGGGCTTAGGCGAGGTGGATAAAGAACCGAGGGCTTTGATCTGAAATTTGAACCCTAACATTTGAGCACCCATACACCAACAAACACATACTTACAGAATGCAACGCGTGAAATATTCAACGCGTTCTGTTTTAGTTTTCATGGGTCAGTCATAGTTGATAGAATTGATGATATGAAATTTTTCTACTACTTATTCTTTATTAATTGATAAAAGGTAATTTGAGAATTCTTAATTTAGGTCAAAACAACACAAACTGAACGAAAAGAAGAATATACAAGCAAAGTTACACTTCGAAGGTGTCCCATTGGCTATTGTTGAAAAACCTCTTCAGATTCAATTGTTTTGCAAGCCAATCGATACCACACTGGATGTTGTACGTTCTCTTGTTGAACTTTTGCCATATGGATTGGAAAACATACCTTTTACTCTCAGGATCCACTAACTGAGCCCACCTGCTCAAATGAGCTGAAGAAAGGCGCTATTTTATATGAAAAATCTCAAGTTAAAGATATCCTCTTATTGACTAGTACCGAACGTTTGGAAGACGAAATTCAACCGGCGGTCATTTCTGATTACGATGAGGATGATATTGAAAAGGGTACTACCACTAGTAAAAAACCACTGAATATTGGAGACAATTTTCTTGAACAAAGTAAAAAATAACGACAAGTTAAGCTATACTTTTGGAACTTTTGACGAGAAAATCTTAAACATTGATTTGCTTAATTTTCACCAAAAGAATCAGAACTTGTATACCAAATTTTTTTACTTGAAAAGATGATATAACAAGAAACTGCCAGTAATAGAACATGTACACAAGCACTATTTGTATTTTTAGTGTAACTTACAAAAATCAGGTATTTGTAGCTAAGAATGGTGCAAGAGGTTGTGAAAAGCATATTTTGAGAGAACATTCCATCACGGTCAAAAGGCTGATGATGTATTACAGTACTTGTATAATAAGAGCCCAAATGTTATTAGATTAGTCGAGGAGTTGCGTTTAGCTAGATTACGATCCGCACCACAAACTTCAATTGAACAGGCTATGACTAAAGTTAAAAAAGTCTGAGAAATTGAAGAGATTGAAGAAATTGAAGAAAATGAAGAAACTGAAGACCTTGAAATTCTAGTGTATTTAAATTGCAAGGGAATCTGTTCGAGAAATAGTTTCTTCTATTCCTAAAATGCTTGACTTTTCAGAAATTGGTACTAAGTTCCACCAATACTTCAAAATATTAGGTGATGATGCAAAACCACTTCTTGCAGCCTGTCTTTTCCACCAGGGTATTGCTGATGCGTACAAAACAAGCGTAGCCATCCGTATTGAACCTTAGGAAATTTTGAGAGAAATAGCAAAACAATTATATAATATAAGCTTTCTCAGAATGAAGGAAGATAACGATTGTGAATCTGAACTACCAGCATGGGAAGGTATGTTAGAGTATGAGTTAAGTGAGGCGTCCGTGTCGCAAGCAGAAGTACCTTTGGATATGATTATTAGAAATTATGTTGCTAGAGAGTTTAAGGAATTTAAGAAGTTCTGGTATAGAAAATTTCCAGTTATTGCACGACCTGAAGCAGAAAAGCAAAGCTGCAAAATAGAAACTCATAATAAACGATGTGAGGTTGATAAAACCACAAGGTGAAACATTTGAAATGGTTAACGAATTTTATTTTGAAACTGTGTACCATTGAATATCTTGAAGGCTTACTTAGAGGCAACTCTTGAAAAGAAAAAAAGAAAATCGTCGGTTAACAATTTTATCTTACCAGGAGTCTTGGAGTATATTTTGTCAATAAATGTTACATCGAATTATCGTGAACAGAACTTTGGTAAGCTAAGGCAGATCTATAGTGATGAGCCACATGATGTTGAAGGCGACACACCGGAGACAAATTGTCTGTTTTTGCTGCAATGAAATCTCTAAATTTATATCTTTCTGTTGAAGAACTCAAAGGGAGGACATTGGAGTCATCTTTAGATTCTCCGAACGATCCCAGAAAGTAAAATCAAATTTGCATATTAGTTATTTGTATCTATATACTTCGAAATAGACTATAAAATAAAGTAAAAAGTTCTGTTGTTCTTCATTTGCCCTCCTGCGAAAGCCAAAGCATTATCATGAGCCTATGCCGTCTCTTTCAGGCCTTTCTTAATACAACATAGAGAAACAAGAAGAACATTCTTAATTTCTTTAGTAACCCTCATGCATAACTTGCCCTAGAAATCAAAGAACTTTTGTCAGCTTTATGACCTACAAAGATTTCTGGCCCTAGCTAGGTCAAACTTGATATTTTTCCATGGTGTACGGGTGTGAGGTTTTACCCAGGCAGCACCCTAATGACTAATTATAATTTCATAAAAAAACCGAATTCATCTTAAAAAAAACCTACTCATCGAATCAAACCGACACAATACCAAACCGACATGTCCCAACTCACCGTCTTGAACAACATCGATTTGTTACCACCAGACGCCCTTTTTGATATCAAACAACGTTACTCCAATGATACTAGAGCCAACAAAGTTGATTTGGGTATTGGTGCGTACCGTGATAACAATGGTCGCCCTTGGGTTTTACCTTCAGTGAAACATGCTGAACAAGAATTACAAGCTGATCCATCTTTCAACCATGAATATTTACCAATTACTGGTTTACCAGAGTTTACTAGTGGTGCAGCTAAGATTATCTTTGATGAACAGTATGACCCTAAATCAACCGTCTCTGTACAATCGATCTCTGGTACTGGTGCCTTACATATTGCGGCTAAATTTGTCTCTAAATTTTTACCAAACAGATCAGTCTTCGTATCTGACCCCACTTGGGCTAATCACGCTGCTATCTTCAATTCACAAGATGTCGATACAAAGACTTACCCATATTGGGATGCTGCCACTAAATCTTTAAACTTAAACGGATTCATTGAAAGTATCGATTCAGCACCAACTGGTTCCATTTTCCTTTTGCACGCATGTGCACATAATCCAACTGGGTTAGATCCAACAGAGGAACAATGGGCCCAAATTTTGAATCATATTGCTTCAAAAAACCACATTGCCCTTTTTGACTCTGCTTATCAAGGTTTCGCTAGTGGTAATTTAGGCAATGATGCATTTTCTGTCAGATTAGGTTTGCAGAAATTACGTAAAGTTTCACCTATTTTAGTTTGTCAATCATTTGCTAAAAATTTTGGTCTTTATGGTGAACGTGCTGGTTGTTTCCATTTGGTGTTACCTGAACAAGATGATTCAAAGCTGAACGATAAAGTTTTCAGTGCCGTTAAATCACAACTTGCCAACATTGTTAGATCTGAAGTATCCAATCCACCAGCCTATGGTGCTAAAATTGTGGCTAAGATCTTGAATAACGATACATTGAAAGATGAATGGTATCAAGATATGATTACTATGTCAAGTAGAATCAATATTATGAGACATAAATTGAGAGATCATTTGGTTCAATTAGAAACTCCAGGGAATTGGGACCATGTGGTGAACCAATGTGGTATGTTCTCATTTACTGGATTAACCAAAAAGATGGTACACAGATTAGAGACACAACATGGTATCTATATGGTGGCATCCGGTAGAGCCTCTATGGCTGGGTTAAATGAAAATAATGTCGAATATGTCGCTCGTGCCATCGATGAAACTGTAAGGTTCTTCCAAAACGAAATCAAGTTGTAATCTAGATGTTGTTTCACTCTATATACTATACTAACTCGTTCTATAAGCTTATCAAATGCATACCTCATTAGGGTTTACTACTTCTTACTTGTTACTTCATGTTAGGGTTAGGGTGCTTTTTACCCGGACTTGAATTTTGTACTTTCGTTAATTTTTTGTTTACATGAAATCTGTCACTTTTTGTTGATGGACTCTGAAAGTTCAACAAGCTTGGCATTTACTTCGGGTAAAGGGAGTTTCTACTGAGGGCAGCAGCATAGATACCTATTTATCATGAACATTAAAGACAGAACGAGCGAGTTCCAAAGAAGTTGTATCACCTATAAAAGGCTACAAAATAATAAACAGCATTCAAATACCATTGAGCAGCAATTTACAGATAAATCGAATAATGTTTCGGAATTTCAAAGAAATGCATCACATATTGCGAAAGAAATTAGTATTACTGCGAAATTGCTGTCTAAATTAGCCATAATGGCAAAAAGGAAGCCGATGTTTAATGATAATCCCATTGAAATTGCTGAATTGTCGTTTTTAATTAAACAAAAAATTTATTCCATCGAACAAAAATTATTACAATTGAGTAAATTGTCAAATAATCCAAATAGTTTCAAGATAAATAATTCAAATGGTAACTATAAGGGTAATGTTAATAATAAAGGTACCATAAAACATTCACATAATGTGGTTAATTTACTCAACAGGAAGATGAAAAATATGTCAGGTGGATTTAAAGACGTCCTAGAGGAAAGACAAAGATTAGAGATTAATAATAAAGATCGTTGGGGTAAAATTAATGATTTAAGAAATAATAGCAATACCGATGGAAAATCGCATAATAATAATAATACACATACAAACTCAGTTAATACCAATAATGAAAAGACTGATGATATACCTGAAAGGGAAGTGTTGGGTTATAATAGCGCAAATCCCTTTATGTCGAATTTGATACAGGAAGAGGAACAAAATCAAATGATTATATCAAATAAAAATGCCACTAACAATTATGACATGAGTCTTGGAGTACCAAATAGTGATCAACAGTTACTCTTAATGGAGGAAGGTTTATCAGACCAAAATAATATTTATTTACAAGAACGTAATCGTGCTGTAGAGACAATAGAAACCACGATTCAAGAAGTAGGTAATTTATTTCAACAATTAGCATCAATGGTTCAAGAACAAGGTGAAACTATACAAAGAATTGATGCTAATGTGGAGGATATCGATTTGAATATCACTGGTGCCCAAAGAGAATTGCTAAAATATTTTGATAATATAAAGAATAATCGTTGGCTAGCTGTTAAGATTTTCTTCATCATTTTCATGTTCTTCTTAGTTTGGGTCTTAGTAAACTAATAAAGCAAAATATATTAATTGATTAACGATGAAAAGCCCTTCGAAGGGTTGTTCCGTTTTCTTTTTTTTTTTTTTTTCTTGTGGACACCATGTTTGAGATAAGGTCATGAATTGTACATACCGCATGCTACATCTAAAAGTTTCTTCCCTTTTTCTCTAATCTTTTCTTTCACTTTTACATTATTAGATTTTGAGCCAATACTGACAAATTGAATAGTACAAAATGACTTGAATGAAAATTGTTATCGAGTACGGGAAACGTTAGGAAAGTTCACCATTATCTTATAGTTGTCAAAACTTTCAAATAAAAATTGTTGTATATAATGTAATATGTAACAACGCAAGAAATTTTAAAAAAGATTCCCTTATTGAATAACTTAGGTTCTGTGCATGATCATTTAGCTTTTAACTTTTTTACGGCATAGTTGTTATACATATTTCGATATCATCAAGGTTTCCTTTTTTTCCTTTTATTATTATTATTGTAACTTTATTAATATATCGTATCATTATATACTAAGAATTTAATTTATTCATAGCCCCATTTCTGCCTGCAATTCTCTCAATGCACGCTCATCTTCATCTTCACTTTCCTCTTCATTTATCTTATCATTAGCTATACTGTTACTATTTTCGTTTATTTTATTTTGTGGTGCATTAGGTAATGATATATTTGTATTTGTCTGTTTTGGATTCGTTGGTACAGCAATTTCATTATTTGGATTAACAATATTATTATTAATTTGTTCTTGTTGTAATAATTCTAATTCTTCGTCTAATTCATCTTCATCCACTTCATTAGCCAATGATCCAGCTGTATATAAAGGCTTAGAGATTGCATCACTAATTTCTTCACTTAATTCAACTTGTTCTCTAATTTCATCCATTGTTTCATCAACTTTATCGATATCAATACCATTATGTATAGATTTCATAGCACGAGCACCTTGTTTCATAGCTCTCATAGTCTCTAAGTTTAAGTTGGCAGATTCAATGGAGAATAACTGTTGTTCTAATGAATCAATTTGTCCTTGTAATTTATCTAACTGTTGTTCATAAACTTTCTTCCTCTTTAATGAATTCTTAGCTAAAGTTTTATTATTCTGTAAAAGAAATTTCTTGGCATCATTTTCATTTTGTAAAATTTGTGTTTGTAAATGCGATTGTTTCTTATTGAGTAAATTAATATGTTCTCTTAATTCAATGATTGCTTTTTTAGGTAACTCCTTATTTTTACTAGATCCTGCCCCACCACCATTTTTACCAAAGAGATATGACCACATGTCCTTGAATTAGATTTGACTAGTTTAAATGTTTGAGTTTCAACGAATATAAGATATGTGTATCCAAAATTGTATAATCTTTTATCAAATTGTATTACTTTTGATGGAACTGTGGGAATTTTCATTTTTGAAATTTTGACATTTGAAATTTTGAGATCACATGACCTTTATAGCTTTAAGGCCTAACCTTCCTTCATTCTGTGCCCTATCTACATACCCTATTCCAATCATCCAGTAAGAAGGGCTCAATCTACGGTTCCTCTGTATATAACAAAACGTCAAAGGTCGAGAAGGTCAAGTATGTAGAAGTTTGGATATGTAGTGATATAGCAAGATTGCACGTTTTGTCACATTACTACAAGCATGACAAACACAGTATCGATAGTCCAAGAACATTCTGTCACATTGAAGGGCTACCGACCCAACATAGCAGGCAACACAGTATCTCCATGTCCATACTTCAGGGAACCAACCATATCTTCTAATTAGATTTTTTATTTTTCAAAATTCAAAGCATAAAAAAAAATCAATTTTTACATATTTAGCTACAAAACAAGGATAAGGTTGAATCAAATAAAGATGTTACGCTTAGGTTTAAATCATATTAGCCAAAATTCCACTAATCGTATTTTACAAACAGCAGTCTTGCAAAGATCTTTTGCTACCACCACAAAATTAGCTCAAAAGACCTATATACAACAAGATCTAACCAAGAATCCAAATAGTATCGAGACACCAGAATTGATACAACAAAGAAAGCAAAGACCAATTTCACCACATTTGACCATTTATGAACCACAATTAACTTGGTATATGTCATCTTTCCATCGTATCACTTTATTAATTCTTGGTGGTACATTTTATGTTGTGACAATGTTGTATGGTGTAGGTCAATTAGTCCCTCAAACGAATTTGAATACTGACACTATAACAAATTGGTATCATTCACATATAACAAACCATTCCACAAATGATTCAGGTTTTAATTGGGTAAATGGTTTATTCAAGGGTTCATTTGCGTATATTTTTGCCTTACAATATGGTGGTATAATAAGGCATTTAATTTGGGATACTGCAAAAGAATTATCGTTAAAGGGTGTTTATCGTACTGGTTATGCACTAATTGGGTTTACTTTTGTTTATGGTTCATATCTTTTAACATTATAAGAATACGAAGAGGGGAGTTGAACTCTCGTGGTTGAAGTATTCTTTTTTTTTTTTTTAATATCGTGAGTTATTTGTCGTTTCTCTTTTTATTATTTATTATTATTTATTCTATACAGCTTATTTTACTTTGTATTAAGCTATTTTTTTCAGCTACTGAAATATTACGGTTCAGTTGTCGGATTCCAATCTTTGTAGTCCAATGTCGGTTTTTTATAATATCTCTCTTCCTTTTGTCAGGTTTTTTGGCATTTTTTCGATTTATTTCGGCCGGCGGTTTTTTGTCTTATGAACCGACATAGTGATTTAAGAAATTGTCACGAAATGTCAGATCTAAGATTCTGAAATAATTGAAAAAGCAAAAAGCAAAAAAAAAAAAAAGAAAAGGAGACAATGGTCGTAAAAATCGAAATCATGTATATAAAAAATTAATTTATTTTAAGTTTTACATTTCCCAAGAAATGTTCAAGATTAAATTATCGCACTTCATAAAGACAGTTTCACAATTTCGAATTCAGAGATTTGGTAGTAATTATTAATATCTAAACTGTTTTTTTTATATTATTCCAATTTTCTTCCTTTTAGCTCTCTTTTTCCAAATTTTTAATTAAATACTCCCTTTATTTTTTCTTTTATTTTTGCCTTCCATTTTATGCCTTCAAAATCTGATAAATTTTTTTGGCATCGTTTAATTATTTTCCATATCGTTTAATTCGTTTAATCGTATCTGCATTTTCTCATTTTTCTAATTTTTTATTTTTATTTTTTTCTTTTTTCAGTTATGAAAGGGGAAAAATATTTCAAGGATAATACAAGTAATAATAGTACAAAAACTAATATTAGAAACAATAATCATAGTAAGATCAATAATTTTCATATTCACAAAAATTTAGAGAAGAATTCAAATATTCAAAATAATCATAAGCCATATTTTGATAGAATAAATGGTAAAGATAAGGAGAAAATGTTTTTCAATAGATTAAATTTTACAGATTTAGCTATAGTGCTTTTAATTTATTTAGAAAGTTTTTTCACTTTCATTTTGAAATTAATACCAAGACCCATTGTTCATTGGTTAACAAGTTTGATAAATTTCACTGCAAATATAAATGATGAAACTTTTGAAGAGAAATTAAGGTCTGCACCGACTATTCATGAAATGTGTTCATTATTTAATATTCATGTAGAGGATCATATTATTAGAACAGAAGATAATTATTTATTAACGATTCATAGAATACCACCATTAAAGGAGAAATTTAACGGTAAAGTGGTTTATTTACATCATGGATTATTAATGTGTTCTGATGTTTGGTGTTGTCAAATTGAAAGACATAAGAATTTACCATTTCTTTTACATGATATGGGATTTGATGTTTGGCTAGGTAATAATAGAGGGAATAAATATTCTGCAGCACATTTATATTTTAGACCCAAAGAGGCAGAATTTTGGAATTTCTCCATTGATGAATTTGCATTTTTCGATATACCTAACACGATTGAATTTATCATTGAATATGCCAAGATTGATAAATTAATATTAATTGGGTTTTCACAAGGTTCAGCACAAATTTTTGCGGCACTTTCAGTTAATGAAAAGATAAATAATATGATATCACATATGATTGCCATTGCACCTGCAATGACACCGAAAAGATTACATAATATTATTGCAGATACATTTGCCAAATCATCCCCCAGATTAATGTATTTATTTTTTGGTAGAAATATTGTGTTGCCATCAGCGGTTATTTGGCAAAGATCTACACATCCACATGTGTTTACCGTTTTAATTGATATATGTAATAGATTTTTATTCAATTGGAAATCTAATAATATCAAGATGGTACAGAAGAAGATTAGTTATGCTAAATTATATTCCACTACTAGTGTTAAATGTATTGTTCATTGGTTTCAAATACTAAGATCACAAAAATTTCAATTTTTTGAAGAAAGTGACGATGTATTTAATTCTTTATCCAGGCCGTATCAAGTACCCAGTTTCCCCACAAGAACAAATATTAAAGTACCTATTTTATTAATATATGGTGGTAGTGATTTATTAGTGGATATTGATGTTATGAAGAGAAATCTACCTAAAAATTTTATATTCGATATCAAAGTGGATAATCATGAACATTTAGATTTAATTTGGGGTGATGAAGTGGATTCGCTTGTGTTCAATAAAGTGATTAAATTTATTGATTTTTTCGATAATTTAACCACAATAACTACAAGTTCATGTAATAATTTGTTAAAGGATAAACTAAGATCAAATTCTATGTATCCCACTCAACATACTGCATCACCTTTATCGATAGTGTCACCAGTAGAGACAGAATTAGAAGATGAAACTAATAATGAGGATGACAATTTTGCCCTTGATGGTAACCGCGATACTGGCATTGTCAATGAAGAATCGAAACGAGTTGAAGATGATGAGATGAGCGATGAATATTCAGATGATACAAATGAAGAGAATGCTTTATTAGAAAATGTTTCTGAAGTGTTGGAAGAGAAAGGTACAAGATACGGTCAACGTGAAGAACTTGAACGTAGAAGTTCACAACGACTTTTCAAACTCTATCTATCGAATAGCAAAGCGAAAACGGACGGTTAGACGTCCTGCAAAATCTTGTCAATATATAAATGTAACTGTTATTCAACTCTCATACCTACTCATTATAAAATCATGCCCTGGTGTCTCTGTTTTACTGACCAAAAAACGATGAAACCTTCGAGTACTGACAATTTTTCATATAATAATTTTCTAATGGAAGAAAAAAAAAAATATAATGAAAACAGTCTAATACATTAATAACATATTATATATAATAAAGGATAGTGTGACATAGCATCGTATCGCTGTTGTGTGTTTGTGGTGTAAGGTATTTGCATAGCCATGTCATTCAATGAGAATAACATCCGTTTTAAGCGTTCTCGTTCTTCACAATTAGCAAATTTGGAGAATACTAGCGAGTTAGATCATAGTAGTAAAAGAATACGAGAGGATAACAAATCAAGAAGAAATAATAGTAGTGATACTAATAATAATCATAAAAATAATAATAATAATAGTAGTCATGAAGGTAAGGGAAATGTGAATTTTAAAAAGCAATCGAGGTTCAATAACAATAATAATAATAATAATAAGATGACTACATATGGAAATCGACAAAATAAGGCCAGAAAGAATAGTAGAAATAATAATAACTCTATTGGTATGAATACTAGTGATACTAATGGCAGTAAAAACAAAAACAATAGTAATAGTAATAGTAATAGTAATAGTAATAATAATAGTACAAATAAAAGAAATGACTATGGGAATGATAATTTTAATAACAGGAGACCGAGTCGTTATGAAGGATCATCACAAAGGAGTAATACTACTACTACTACTACTACTACTACTACTACTACTACTACTACTACTAACTCGACGATACCTAATCGATCAAGAAGTGGTAAACCGATTTTACAATTACCGAAGGGTCCTAAATCTTCTGTATCTACAAATTTACCCACTAGGCCGAAGACACATAATCCGAGTAATGATAGACGTATGGATAAGAATGCTAGAATGAACAATAGTGTAAGATATAATGGGAGAAATAATAATAATAATAGTAGTAATATGAAGAAAAATCTCGATACTGACAATACATTTAAGTTTAAAAACAGTACAAGTAGTAAAGATACTGCCCCGAGTAATAAAAGTGAAGGTACGGGTACCACTATTTCCAGTGTGAAATACCCCAAAGTTCAATCATTAGTTAATATTAATGTCAAGAATTCTATTTATGATAGAATATTACAAGTTGGTGAAGGCACGTATGGTAAAGTTTATAAAGCCTGTAATGTAATAACGGGACAAATAGTAGCATTGAAGAAGTTAAGGTTACAAAATGAGAAAGATGGGTTCCCCATTACGTCGATGAGAGAGATCAAATTGTTACAGTCATTTAATCATCGGAACGTTTCCACAATAAATGAAATAATGGTGGAATCCTCACGAATAATCTATATGATTTTTGAATATTCAGATTCTGACCTGAGTGGTATATTATTGAATAAGAATATTACGTTGAATGATGCGCAAAGGAAGGATATATTCAAGCAAATTTTACAAGGTTGTGAATATTTACACCAACATAATGTGATTCATCGTGATATTAAAGGATCTAATATATTGATTAATAATACCGGTTTGTTAAAGATTACGGATTTTGGCTTGGCGCGTAAGATAAACCCGTTGTCACGGTTAGAGCAAACGCAGGGGTACACTAATAGAGTAATAACGATATGGTATCGACCACCGGAATTATTGCTAGGTAGTACGCATTATCAGTATGAAGTGGATATGTGGGGGTGTGGATGTTTATTGATTGAATTATTTGAATCTGTGGCGGTATTCCAAGGTAATAATGAAATGGAACAATTAATGTCGATCTTTAAGATAATGGGGACCCCCAATGTTGATAATTTCCCGAATATATTACAAATGCCCTGGTTCTTTATGATATTATCACAACTGAGTGAAAAATATGAGAATAGATTTGAAGAATTGTATAAGGATAAATTACCGAGTGAGTCATGTTATCAATTGGCTAGAGGGCTACTGTGTTATGATCAAGGCAAGAGGTTGAGTGCGCGTGAAGCGTTAAACTCTAAATATTTCCAAGAGGATCCAGCGCCTGAACCGTTAACATTGGCTGATAACAGTGATGGATCGGGGTTCCATGAGTATGAAATGAAACAGTCACGTAGAAGTAACAAGAAGAAGTTGTGAGAAGAAGAAGAAGAAGTAGTAAGAATCAATGTGTTTTCTTTTCATTTTATATAGTCATTATATATAATAGATATGTATGTGCATGATAGTATTTACAATATAAAGAGAGAGTAGTGTAAATGATATTTTTATTTCTTGTTAGCCAGTGAGTCCTGGAGCCACTGGTTAGTAGCAATGAACCAACTAGAGTGTATTTGGCCCAGTTCACCGACGATCTGTTGATCGCACTGTTTGGCCAAGAGTGAGACCTCGCGCGAGGTTGTGGTTAGTTGTTCTTGCAGTTGCAGCAGCTGTTGAGCCAGGTACGCGTACTGTCTGTCCATCTTGTGTCTTAGCAGTCTCTTAGAATTTTCTTAGCACTACTCTTGGTGGTTTGTTGTTGTTGTTGGTGAAAAAAATAAAACTGGAAGGATCGGCCGACCCAAGACAGAAACAGCCACGAAAGACCCAAGTGGTTGGCCTTTCGCCTCTAGTGGAACTTGTTGTCCCTGGGCAGCGGGGTCTTTGTCCACTTGGGCACCTTGTGCACACCCTTGCGGTAGTCCCTGGCCTTCCTGTCAAACACCGTGTACTTGTCCTTGGGACTCATGTCCTTCTCCCTGGGGAAGAAACTGGGGTCGTTGTACTGTTGCAGCTTCTTCGGTAACATCTTGTCTATCTCGCTGGGTGGGTACCCATGACGAGCATAACCGAGTCTGAGACCCTGTGTCACCGTGTCGATCACCTTGTCCACCTGTTGCAGTCTGCGTCTGTGGCGCGCCTTCCGGGGCTGCGACAACCGCCAGCCGATCTTCCACACCAGCCCGCCACACCGCACAGCACTGCCCTTGAACGCTCCAAACATCTTCTGCTCTCCTCTTGTGGGTCCTTGTGAGCAACGTGGAAAAAATACAGAGTTTCTCCCAAACGAAATAACAGCCCGCACCAACACATTAAATAATTAAGCAACGCAACGAATGTCGCAACAACACAACGCAAACCTCCCACCATGGGTCCTCACGCCCCGCGAAGAGGCCAGGGCACGCAAGAACTTGAAACTGTTCACGTACGACAAGTGCCACGACGTGGTAGAGGCCATGGCACAGTGTGCCAAACTCAACGGAGTCAGAGTGTTCCCCCGTTGTAATGAACAGAAACAGGCCATGAGAGACTGTCTGCTTTTCTACCAGGAGGATTCCAAGTTCTTGGACGAACAGAGAAGATTGATCATTGCTGAAAAGATCGATGCTTTGAACAACTCTTTGCCAAAGGATTGACTAGTTTGACTAATGCAATGTATCTTACTGTTCTTTGTCTATCTTTATATTCTTTCCTCTCTTTCAAATATCAATATATACATACATACCTATACATACATACCATACTACATAGTGTATAAAGGAAAAAGTTATCTAAAATAGGTCTAGTAGCTCTTCACTAGTACCACCTGTCTTTTTGTTTATATTCAATTGTTCCATGCCACTGCTAATGGGTGCACTGTGGAAAATATCGTCTAATTCTTTGTATAATTGATTCCCACTGTCATTAGTATTATTATTATCCGTAGAGGTCTCATAATCACCATCCAAGTCCAACAATATATCATCTTGTGCACGAGAGAATTCGTGTGTTGCCATATCTTGCAAAACATTCAAATTATGTAATTGGGCCTTATTGGAACGCATACCATTGCGCAATTTAACATAATCTTTATTGGATTTATAATAAAGTGAACTGATTTCACCTAATTGCATAATTAAATCACTTAACAAACTGGGTGAAAATGTATCTAATAAATTATCTATCTGTAGAATTGGTATCTCACATAATTGGTTAATCAATTCATCATTATTATTATTGTTATTACTATTATTATTCGTCGTGGTATTTGAATCATCAAGTGAAAAACATCTCCAATAAATCATGGCTAAATCTCTTACATCCACTTCAATGGTCTCTGTAGTGGCAATTTCAAACATTTTTTGTAAAATGTTACCATTTAATTTATCATGTAATTTAACTACAGTGGTCAATAACGTTATTTGTGTCATTGTCTCCTCTTGGCTGAAATTGTCCATAAACAAAACAATCTTCTCCATTAAATTGGGGAAAAATTGCGGATAACAACTCATCAACCATATATAACTGCTCTTGGCCCGATCTGTGGTTAAAATTGTCTCTGGTGATAACCACGAATTTAATATTGAACAAATTTGTTTACTTATATCTAGATTCCCAGGTACATGCCTCAACAAATTACATAACGTAATACAACAATCATCATAAACATTCTCTAATCCACGTTCTAATATCTCATTACATATAATATCCACAATTTTTTGAATAAAGGTCTCATTGGAATATTTAATACCTAATTGTGATAGACCAAGAATGGCACGTGAAACAAACTCAGGTTCATATTCCATGGAATATTCTTTCAATTCATTCAACAACAATGTACATTGTTTCAAATTCGTTGGGTCCACCAATCTTATCAAGATTTCAATCTTCTCTAATTTGATATACATGGGATCATTAAATTTAACATAAAAGATTCTTAATTCTTTACTCAACAATTCAGGATATTTTTCTAATATGATTCGAATATTTCTTAGCGCAACGTATTGTATCTCTGGTGGTGTAGACATTAATGAAACCAACGCACTAGAAATCTTCTTCATTATTAATGAATTCGTACTTGTTTCATTAGCATCTAATTGATCTGCATTTCTTAAAATCACTTTGATTGTAGCTAACACCACCGCGGAATTGACATGTTGTAAATGTGCTGTCACTCTATCAATTATATCACGCGCCTCCAGGGAATCCTTGGCACTATATTCAGAAAGCGCTGTCAATATGGTAATTCTAGCCCATTCTGTACATTCATTTAAAACCATTAAAAATTTACTAACATGACTTGCAATTAATTCCATTAAATTGAATACTGTATTATTCATAGAATTTATCTCCATTAATGATGCAATTGCATTTGCAATTACCATGGGATTCGTATCATCCAACGCGCTAATTAAATCTTCCAAGACACCCAATTCAAGACATAGTTTCTCATTGATTTGAAATAATTTAGCCACACATATCACCGCGGTCTTTCTCACGTATGGATTATCATCTTGTAAAGTTTTACGTAATGGCGTATCAATATATTCCAAAATCTTATCCACCCTAATCATAGACATTGTTCTAATCGCCATACAACGGATCAAAGGGTTGGGCTCCTGAGCATCTGTAATGAAAGTGTTCACGGCCAAGATACAAAGCTCAGGATGCAATTCAGCATAATTCATCACATATAAATACACCAATTTTTTCTGTTCTACATCATTCGTGGCGATATTCTTTAAAACATCAGGAAATAACATCGACATATCCTTACCCAATGTCATCTGTTGGATCGTCTTTTTGATCGCATCCTTTCTAGTCTGTGGATATGGTGAAACAAGTCCATTTCTCAATTCACCTAATTCACCTTTACTGGATATTTTAGGTGCCACTCTGATGCTATTCTTCAAAAACTTCTTAATCTTCTTGTCTAAGGGTGGCATGGTATCTGTGAGGAAACAGTCAATGAGTCAAGAAAAGGTATATAGTAGATCTTGAATACGAGTTTGTATTTATCAATGACTTTTTTCTTATTTACTCAATGCGTTTTCATTTGCATTTTTTTTTTTCTGTCAGGGCTTGGAACCGCAACGTCAGGGCATTTCAGTACCAGACCTAACTGACAAGCTAGTTAGACCTACTATGTACAACTATATACCGTAAGCACGAGCCATACTATTCATAGCCTTGGCGTCACCTTTGGCCAATGACGGATCTTGCAACGTGTCAGCAATAGACTGCCAGGGATCACGCAATCCACCAGACAGTAACACATTATTCTTAAACAATTCACCATTGTGCCTATTGAAGGGATCCTTTTGGAACAATTTATTCCATACTTTGGCCGCAATGGCACGATCGAAAAGGTAACTGTAGTATGTGGCACCATAGCCAAATAAATGAGAAAATTTACCACACCAATTAGTTTGATCATCCACCAACACTTCTAGCTCTTTCTCTAAATTTTGATATATCCTGACCACATCAATCGGTTTTGTGGAATCCAAGATATTAGAATCATGCAATCTTTGATCCAATAATGACATCTTTGCCTGTGCAAACGTCTCACATGCTTGCAAATATTTAGATTCTTTCAACTGCTCAATGAGAACAATAGTGGGTACACTTTCACCAGTTATGTAATGTTTACCAATAGTCTCCAATATTCTTCTATCACGAGCGAAATGTTCCATTAATATACTTGGTAATTCCACAAAATCTGTGGCACATCGAGTACCACTAAGATTTTGTAACCTTGTTCTACCAAATATTGAATGCATGGCATGACCCATTTCATGGAATAATGTTTCAATATCATTTAATTGTAAGAGACAAATATTATCCTCATTACGTGAAAAATTACACACTAATGATATTATTGGTAATTGAAACCTGGCTAATTTGCCATTCATTTCAGTTTGACCAATTTCCATTATTTCTGTATTATATTCATCAGGGTACATTTCTCTAGAGCAACAAATTGTGAAATGAGCGGGACTAGATATTTTGGAATTTCTTTCAAATAAATCACAATATATTACACCAATTATGGATCCATCATTGGCCATGACATTTAGTTTTCTTACATCATTGCACCAAACTTCATTACCCCTTGGTACATCAACTTTTAACGATATTCCATAAATCTTATTGAAAATATTGGAAAGACCATCAATTACTGAACCTAATGTGAAATAAGTGTTAAATGGTGGATAATTAACTAGTGTCGCAGTGGAGTTACCATCATTGAGGGCATTTTGGGTAGAATAATAATCTCTATCCCATGGTCTAACATTCGATAATACATCTTCCATAGTTTCAGGTGGTATGATATCCATATCTTTTGATTTTGAATCAGATATTGTTCTTAATTCATTAACTGTATCAAATTTAGTAAATTGTATTAAAGATTGAATAAAATTTTCTACATTTTCGGGATTCTTAGCCATTTTACCTTGTAATTGATACTCTGAATAACTTTTCTTACCCATAATTTTAGCCAATCTTGCTCGTAGTTTGATTAATTGTGTCAATTTCATGATTTGTGACTCAGAGCAACTATGTAAAGCAGTCCAAATTTGCTTTCTGATCATTTCATTTTTACAAGTTCTTAATAAGATATACGGTATGGAACCAAAACACGGTACTTTATAATGTGTCATAGTAATATTTTTACTCAATTGTTGTAAAAGTGATTCATGAATTTGACTATTTTCTAAATCACCAGCATTCACTTGAATACAATTATCACGCAAAATGTTACCCCCATTGACAAATGATTGACCTACTATACTTATTTGTTGCGTTAACGTGATAAATTCTTCCCTTGTCTTAGGTTCCATATATATGCCAGATTTTTCAAAATCCTCTAAAAGGATTTTACCCACTTTCAATTCTTCCACTGATAATTGACTCCTTAGATGGTCATTGGTTAATATTTTTTTCAATATATTGCATAATTCCACATCAGTGTTCAAAATGTTCATGAATTCGAAAAGTTGTTCATGACATAATTGTGCTTGTTGTATAAATTTTTCATTCGGGTGTGCTGATCTAATAAATTCACAAAGGTCAATCACACGACATAAAGTATCACTAACTTGATCTAATCTAATAATATATTTTAATAATCCTTCTGTGGAAGTGTCTTGCTTCATCTTGGTAACCAGATTTTGAACAAACTCTAAGGAATCATGGCTAAATTGTTGCAAACCTTGGGGACTGTGTAAATAGGGGTTTTTGAAGAGACAAGTACTATCATTATCATATTTAGTACCGTTGACTAACTTGTTTATCGTTAACGGAAGAGAAGTTCTGTGTTGCTTCAATAAGCTATTCCAATACTCATCATCATCAAAGGATTTCTTCAACGGTGGCTCTGAGGCGTATCGAGGACCAACAGTGTGGAAAGTTCGAAAAAAACTACTGCAGTGTAATACATTACGGGACAAGTAGGTCCTTTGTTGGGGGTGTCTATACAGCTTACAAATCATAGCTGGTTTGGCCAATATTGAATGTGCAATTTAAAGAAGAAAAATGTAGAAAAAACTTGTTTTGTTAGAAACCACTAATGAAGAGCCTCTGTTCTTGATCCAGCCAGTCGTTGTTCTAGCAGAAGTTAACTGGTGGTAACTGTGTTTCCGTGTTGTTGTATGGATATCATACACTTGTTCTGTTGCTTTTCTTGAGTGAAGTGCTACATTTCTCTATTTCATTTTGCGCTTCTTCTTGAATGTCAGTAAATCCATGGTCTCTGGCTATGGCTAATGAATCTCTTAGAAACAACTGTGCTTTACCGTATTTACCGCGGTGCATATTTGTTACACCAAGCCCGTATAGGGACAGTGATATGGCTTGCAATGTAGTTTGGTCCATGGGTTCATCGAAATGGTTTCTTGTCTGAGTCTTGCCCGAATTAGCGATAACATTTTCGAAGAACTTGGTGGACATATCCAACAAGTAATCACGAGTGGATATTAGTGGTTTGGCCTCTTCGACTAAATTTTGCTTCAACAGTTGATCTATTTGCAAGTCTAATTGTTCAACTTTCAGATAAAGTAATGATCCAGTATTGGATTGGGACAATAATATCTGACGCTGGGGTCTCTTCATTAAAATCATCCAACCTACTGTTACCATATTGGAATCTAGAGCTTCCCTAATATCATTATACTCCAAACACCGTTCAGTGTATTGATCTCTCACTTTTATAAACTCTTCCTGGAATGGTTCAAAACAATGTGAATATTGAGACACTGAAAGATCATGATTTACTGAATTGTACTCTACAACCTTCTTGTCTGAGCTGTTCTGCATAATCAAGTTGAACAAACTCGGTTCTCTTCTAAATATCTCATTAGTGGCCAATTTCAAATGTGACTCAATAAGACTCAATTCTTCTTGAATATTGTTCGTGTCATGTTCAAACTTTAAACGATTGTCTAATATTTTGGACAATACACTAAGATCTCTTTTAATCATTTCACCGTTTACCATACTGTTGGATGACCTATTCTTCCTTAGCTCATTGGATAATCTCTTCAAGATATTCAAATAAACTGATTCTGCATCTTTGTACCTATTCAACCTTTCATACATTTCAGCAATCTTAAGTTCGATACCAGTATAGTCCATATGACATTTATTCATATAAAGTTTATCACACTCATTTAAGGCATCGATATAGAATCTTAGACTTGTCTCATAATCACTGTATTTAAGTTCTTTAAATAATCCACTCCGCAATGGCTTATTCACTGAATGTGGATACGGACTTTTGGGGTACAGATAATATAACATGGCCATCCCAACTAAACCCAACGACACTTTCTTATAGTTTACCTTCTCTTTGGAAATATAGTTCAACATCGAGTACGATCTTCTAGGGGACACACCAAATCTATTCAGTTGAAGCAGAGGCTTACATGCTCTTTTAAGTGGGGAACACGAAAACATTGTGGATCGGGCTATCTGTATAGGTATTTATATATGTTTATATTAGTGTGTAGAGGTAATCAGGTAATCTAAAGAAAGGGCAAAGATATGGATTTTAAAGGTAAATAAGTAAAATCTAACCTTGGAAAAATACATGGTAAAGAGGTCAGTATAAGAAAGTCGATCTGTGTATTATACTGTGAGAATAGAATACAGATATACCACTTTTATTCATATAGTTGATTACATCTTGAATAAGCTATGGTTACCTTTAGTGCTAAGAATCTTTATTTGAGTCATGAAGTCTCAAGATTTCACCACACAGATACAGGGACCCACAAACAATAATAGGTTCATTTTTTGAATTCGTGATCTGTTCTTGTCTCAGCGATTGGAATAAATTAGCTATATTCTTATTCACTGTTACATCTTGTGTATAGGTATTTCGCACAAAATCTGCCAATTCTTTTGAATCATTGGGTTGGATCCAAGGCATACCATCCACAGGACCAAACTGAGTTATCACCACTCTATCAATTGGCTTGATCAAAGGATCAAATAATGGTTTCAAATTTTTACCCTTTGTCACAGCAATGACAAAAGTCTTCTTTTCAGTTGTACCGTATTCATTGTTTAAATATTTTGATAATTCAATGGCCGCACTACCATTATGTGCACCATCCATTAACACTGGTATGAATTCATTTCTTTTGAATTTTAAATTCAATTTCTGTAGTCGACCTGGCCATGTTATGTTGCTTAATCTGTTCAATATATCTTGCAACCCAATATTTATTTCTTGAATTTGTTGTAAATGATCCAAGATACTTATAGCAACTCTTAAATTATAAATTTGATATTCTCCATTTAACGGTAATATATCAAGTTTGATTGCACCCCAAGATGTTGTCTGTATTTCATGGTTAAGATTAGTATCCACAATATGTAAATTGCTACCGACAGAAGCACATTCTTTCCTTATTACATCTAGGACACTTGGATGATTCGTACCATCCACTGCAGTATGTTTCACACCAGGTACTATAATACCAGCCTTTTCTCTGGCAATCTTCGTTAAAGTATCACCCAAGATATTTTCATGATCCATACTAATCTTTGTGATGGCACAACCAAACTTGTTTGCACCGGGAAACACATTGGTAGCATCTAAGCTACCACCAAGGCCTACTTCGATGACACACCAATTGCAATTAACTTGTTTGAAATATAATATAGCGGAACAACTTAGAAGCTCGAATTCGGTACAATTCAACGAGTACGTCTTATTGACCTCGGCAATATGATTCTTAATATCATGATAGTCACTTAGTGGGATAGATCTGTTATTGATGCTTATAGAGTCTGTGATATGCACCAAATGCGGACTAGTAAACTTACCCACTTTCACGTTAGGTGATTGCAACATATTAGACACATAGCTACACACAGAGCCCTTACCGTTGGTACCAGCTACATGTATCACCTTCAATTTGTTTTGTGGGCTACCCAAATGTTGCAACAGTCTAGAGACCCTAGCCAGACCCAGTTCGATACCCATAATGAACAATTGCAGGTTCTTATTAGTCTTAGTACTACTTTTCCATCACAAAGAGAAAAAAAAATTAGCGATGACCAAACCTAATGAATGGCACTTATGACAATGTATCCTATTCTGAAAGTAATACATATATAACGTATCTATATACAGTGCATTCACTATAGGCTTATGTACTGCTGCCTTCAGTGTGTTTATGAAAATGAAGTAATATCTATAAAAATATAATGATAATAATCATCATCATATGTGAGAATGATTTAGTTCAATGCGGTGATACTGATGACTCTTATCTTATCTATTTCCTTTTGCCAAATTTTTCATGCCATTTGATTGCCATTTGTGAGAATTGACTCTCTAAAAGCGCAATCTTGTTATTCAACACATTACTCCAACCTTTTGTAACAAATGCATAATCTTCCTCTGAAGTTGATAACTCTACATCGTGTAAGAAAATATTATCCGATTCAGCAACATCCTCCTCATTCTCTTCAGCACATTTGAGTGCGAAATTGATAACTTCTAATTGTCCCAGTAACAATTGCGTCCCCAATGAACCAAAACTCCATTGAGCATATTTAGCAAAATGATTATATGTATCTTCAATGGATATCTTACATTCATCAGATAAAGTTAAATCAAAATTCAGTGTCTTGGAGATAAGTTCCTTTTGTAACGCTTGTGTGAAATAGAAATTCAATAAATCTAAAATTTCCAAAACTTTAACAAACATATTCATTAATGGTGCAATGGATATTCTCAATGAGTCACCTTCCCAATTGAAAACAGACATGTTTTCTTTATAAGCTACTAAAGAATCATTGAAAAATCTGAACTTTTTAACATATTTGATTAACATAGTTCTCTCATATTTCATCGATCCAACACGACGCAAATGACTAATGAATTTATTCAAAAGATGAATATAACTGGAAATATATGTCGAGAAGATATCAATTATATCATATAGCGCTTCGGTAATATCCGGTGTCATTACTAAATCAATCAACTCTATTTGACCTTGTTCTTCTTCTTCTGATTCGG
This sequence comes from Grigorovia transvaalensis, assembly GCA_003708445.3. Lineage (NCBI taxonomy): Eukaryota > Fungi > Ascomycota > Saccharomycetes > Saccharomycetales > Saccharomycetaceae > Grigorovia > Grigorovia transvaalensis. Next base: position 80,547 of record PPXN03000023.1, on the reverse strand, counting down.
TATAGTAACTATCATCACCATTTTCGGACTGTTCCTCGGTAGAATCATATTTCTCAGACATTGTACTTTCTGAACTGCAAGCACAACAGGCAATCTAATAATACTTTGCTTTGTCTTGTCTTATAGCGTACTGAACAAAAAAAAAAAATGATCGATATTTTTTTCCGTTTTCGATCTCGAGAATCTCTGCGCTATTGTAGTTGATTGTTCTATTGTTATTATTAGTTGGCTACTACTCACTATGTATCTCTTATATAATTCACCAGTCGTCGTCGTCATCGGCGTTACTTTCAACATCACTCTCATCTCTCATCTTATTAGCACGCATGGCCAAGGCAGATGCCAAACCGTTAGAGAAATTGGCTTGTTGCTGTTGTTGCACATGAGCTTCAGCTTGCATTTGACTTTGAGCTTGTTCTTGAGCCTGAGCTTGAACTTGTGTTTGGATGGCTGTATCCGAAGCTATTTTAACATTATCCTCTTGATACTCAGTCATATAAGCTGTAGGCACCCAACCTTCTTTGGTTCCATCCAACAATTTACCAAGTGACCAACCACTTGGCTCCTGTCTGGTAATGTAAACCACGTCACCTTTCTTCAATGGTAATTCTGATGGTGCACCAGAACCTGGGAAATCATAAGCTGCCATGAATTTCGGTTCTGTAGGTTTAGCAGCAGGCGGTGGTGGAGGTGGTGGTGGTACATTATGTGTTTGCTGAGGTTTAGGTTGTGGTTGAGGACGCGTTGGTTCTGCACGTTGTGATTGTTGGGGCTGTTGCATTTGTTGTGGTTCAGGTTGTTGAGCTCTTACTGGAGCTGGAGGTGCAACTTTCTTCTTTTGTGTGACTTGTGGGTGTACAACAGATGGCTTTAGGGCTCCACCTTGTGCATTAGATGGATGGTAGGCTGCTTGTGCAGCAGTGGCTGCCAAATTTGGGTTTTGGCTACCTGGCGGAGGTGGTGCACGTTTTTTAGTACCCACTCTAGAAACTGGCGCCACTGGTCTTGATTGCTGTGGTTGCACTTGTGGTTGTACTTGTGGTCGTGTTTGTGGTTGTATTTGTGGTTGTGCAGATGTAAAATTTGAAGCACCAACTCTATTCACTGGTCTATTACTTAATGAGGAGCTACTTTTCTTACCTCTTGGCTTTTCGTGTTGCTTGGAATTACCTGGATTACCACGACGAACATAAATTGTACTTGATTTATAAATATCCCCGTATTTTGGTGCAGTTTCACTTATTTGACTTTTCACTGAATGAATCTTATTTGACTTTTTATTATATTCTATAGTAGAACCAATTTTGATCTTAATATTGCTATTAAGCTTCTTCAATTGAGTAATTAATTCAGTTTTGAAAGGCGTATTGATTAATGGATCTGGTTTCGTTTGATTGTTTATTCTTACACCAATCCAGTCATCCTGTAAATTTGTTAAATTCAATTGGTTAATTTTATTAACATCAATAATGTATTCTGCAACATATTTTAAGGCATTATTTTCCATTGCTTGATCTATAATGTAAAATGCTGTTGGTGTTATGATAAAAGTCTTGGGCATTCTTTGAGCTGATCTACCAAATTTCGAGTGTAAAGCCTGACCATGAATGGAGAATACCACTTTTTCTTTGATTCCAACTTGCCTCTTAATGTAAGAACCTTTCGTTTTGGATTCATTACATGAAAGATAATCGCCCATAAAGGCTCTATAACCTAATAAAGACATAGATCTTCTCTCTTTTTGACCTGCCAATAATTTGGTACCATAATCACGTAATTTTTCATACTTATTCCCCTCTTTTCTTTCTCTTATTGTTCTTTGAATCTTAATTGCAGCATCAATCCTTCTTTGTAAAAATCTTCTCCATGCACGTTGAATTCTAGCAGCCATATTATGCCAGTATCTATCTCTCATATGCTCTAAGGCAAAAAGAGTTTCTGGTGTCTTAATAAAAACTTGAGTAACACCTAATTGGTACTCAGTGGTTGGGATAGCTGTATCATTCAATATATGTTTAATTGCATCCAAAGTTTCACCTTGCCAAGTGTAATCACCAGCATAAGAGCAATGAGGTGACAGTAAATAAAATCTTTCCACAAATTTATCGAAAGTTTGTCTATAAGCAAAACCTGCTCTTCTAATACGAACATTTTCTTGCAAACCTAAATATTTAACTTGATGTAAAACACGTTGATCATCAAAATCAGTTGGAGATTTGGTTTCATTAGGTTTGATAGTTCTAATATAAGAAGGTTGCGCTTTCGATAAAGTTTCCACCAAATCATTAGCACTCTTAATAATTTTATCACCAGCAGTGGGTGGTCTTCTTTTGGAATCAGTATCAATATTAACTGGGAATATAGATGAAATAAACGAATTTTGAGTAGTGCCCATCAGTTCAATGATATCTTTTTGCAATTGATCTTTATTTTTATCAGTAATACCATCAACATCGTATGTAACGTCACCGGCGTAATGTTTGATTACAAACTTATTCTGTCTCAATTCAAAATGTGGATTAGAACTAAATAAGTTTAAACGTTGCGCAAAAGCTTGGTCGGCTGCATTGGAGTCAGCATGTGCAGTAGCAATAGAATCATTCATAGCGGCAAAGATACCCGGTGGTCGTCTAGCTTCAATTAAATCACAAACAATTTTATTATCAAAATATTTAATTGGCGTCCATTGAATCTTTTCCCTTTCGTATGTTTCTTGTTCTTGTTTCAGAGTTAATTGAATGAAAATTTGTTGCAATTTCTCATTGACATAATTGATACAAATCTGTTCAAATGAATTATGATCAAAAATTTCAAAACCATAAATATCCAGGATACCAATGGACTTATCTGCACCAGGATATGCTTGTAAGGAAACGTTTACTCTATCAACAATCCAATCGAAAAGATTATTATAGATTGCCTTAGCTAAGGCATCTCTTGCTGCTGTTGCCTGTACGATATTCAGTGGAACATGGTACACGGAACCCCTTCTCATACCATGACTAGTTTCCATAATTCTTTCAATTAAAGATTTGATTAGAATAGAAGCGTCCACTTGTAATAAATAAGCAACGAAATCAGTTACGGAGGTATCTCTTATTTGGGCATTACCTTCTTCATTTTCGATAAATGAAATGTTACCAATCCATAAGATGGCAGCCAGACATCTAAAGATTTGATCTTGTTCATCTTGAGATAACCCAATAATTTGCATCGCTTTCAAAGTTTCAGCAAATTCTTTCACATCGTCCATATTTTCGACTGAAGTACATTTAGAAGCACTTGTATAAATATATTGCTCTGGTTGTTGAACACCAAATATCTGCCTATAATTTTCAGATGCACCTTTAGTGAATTGATAGAAGATATGGAAATTTCTTTCATTCCTAATTTGACCAACAACTCTTTGCTTCTCTAACAAGTAGTTGGTAATGTTACCTGCACAAGGTTCGAATTGTGAATTAAATTTTATTTCTAGATATTTACCATGCCTAGAAGAGTTATTATTTCTTAAGGTCTTAGCACAACCAAAGGCTTCTAGAAGGGGATTTGTAGCTAAAACCATATCCTTAATCTTCCCAATTGATTCAGAATTAGTTGACGAAGTTGCTGCAATATATTGCATAATTCTTTTCGCAGCTTCCGTCTTACCAGCACCAGATTCACCTGAAATGATAACACACTGGTTTTCGTTATAAGACTTCAAATTATAATACATAGATTCAGCAATTGAATAAACATGTGGGGGTACCTCCAGTCTATTTTTACCCCTATAGCTTTCGATAACTGAATCAGTGTAAATACCTAAATCTCTGAAGGGATTAACACTAATCAACACATGGCCAATATACGTATATATAGTACCATTTTGGAATCTTTTTTTTAAGTTATCATTAATCGAAGCATCAGAAATCTTCGATAATAATGTTAGATCGGATACCCCAACTTCCTTCTTTTTATTAGACTCAAAAGTGGCTTTTTTGATTTTGCCTGATCTCTTGGCAGGTGCCTGTGCTGTCTTATTACGTGCACCTCTCTTTAGCAAAGCCATTGTTTGTTCTTCTCGTTATTGTCAATCAAAGTGTTTTTTCCCAGGAAATAGCTCAATATTTTAATGTTACCCGATTTCAAGCCTTCTGGTATGATCAGCCATAATGACGCTAAATATAACAGCTAGCTAGTTTAGTTTCATAGTAACCGACTAGATAACTTTGATTGCTTGGAGGAGCTGGACTCAGTACGAACTTTCTGGAACAGAGAATTCTAAATGTAAAAGACTGGAATGATGGTTTCAGTAGGATATCGAATACCGCGCAGAAAATGCTGATGTGAATGTGGCCTTTGTATTCTTCTTCCTCTATCTGACATAGATCTATCTACCCATACTAGTTAAAAGTCACTAACTTTAAAAATTCATATATACTGATCTTTCTTCTTGGTTTACTCTGTAGAAAATGGTAAGGCAAAATAAAAATTCAAATACAGCATCATCCATAATAGCCTACCAGAGAAATTTCGGGAGTAGGAAAATGCACAAGCTACCGGAATCTTTATCAGCAAAAAATAAAAGCACTGAGAGAAGGCTGAAGTTAGAGTTTTGTTTTACTCTCGGTTAGTTGTCATAGCCGTACAATAAACTGCCTTCTTTGTTTGAATGCCACAAAATGAAGTTGTAATTTATCTTTATATCATCGTATCATATTAGATTTCATTTGTTTTTACTTTCTCAAAATGGTAACATAAGGCCCTAAATTATAGTGGGCCATAGTTTGAGCAAGCTCAAAAAGCTTAAATCTAGTAGTGCATGAATTCATTCAGTAACTAAGGGTAAAACTCTGCATCCGATCGATCAAAAACGTTTCTAGCAAGATCCTTTCAACAAACAGTGTATGCACATATTATGTTATGCTGTGAGAGATTTAAAGTAAATTTTAAAATAAAGACACTAAAATATATCAAAAAAATTTAAAACTATACAAACACAAAGATTCATATTGCATTGAAAAGTTTCTAAATTTAAATACTTAATGGTCTTTAATGTTTATGAACAGCTAATAATTGTATTTAGTGCAGCATTAACAGTAGTATGGACAGCTTACAACTGTCAATTCTCACCGATTCGTGCTATGTCATGTGTTGCTAATTTGATTTCTAATAGTGCTACAATAATGATCGCTATTCTGGCAATCACTACTTTTTACTCACAAGATAACAATAATATTAATGCAATGGGTTTGTACGACAGTTTTCAAAATGGTATTGGTGACATAAATTTGAATAATTTGGCATTTAATGGCACAATATCAAATTTGTATGAAAGATTGAATATAGAAAATTTTGAGTTTCTCGATGCCGACAACTTGATCATTGAAGCTAACAATCAAAAACTGAACGCACATATACCAAAGGTTAATAAGGATATCTTTAAAGCAAAGATTTTTTTGAAACGCATTTTGCAAAATCCCTATTTCGAGACTAACCTCGATGGTTCCAAATGTTTAACTATTAATTCAACACCTATAATTTTTGGTCTTGAAAATTCTAAACAAAAAGTTTGTCTAACACCGTATGGTCTGAACTTCTTCCAAATTCGGGATCTGGAGAGAGAAATAAATATTGAATTCATAAAGAGTCAAATACGAAAAATTGTGCAAGAAGAAAATATCTTATCCTATTTTGAAAATGACAATGTTATCAAATTTTGGGGGGCGTTAGCTGTGAACTTTTATGGGAAACTATTAGAAAACTTAAAGAAGTTGAACGATGAAAAGAGAATCGAATTTGATATTGAAGAAAATGGTGAAAAAGTTTTGACATTCTCAATTTTCTAGGGATATAAATAAATGACTTAGCCAAAGGAAATAATCACTTTATTACCAAAACTAAGCAATGATCACAAATTGTTCCAAGTTTCGACTTAAAAAGGTGTTCCAAATCCATTATCATACATGCTGCAGTTATGTTTTTAGAATTCTGTATAAGATTTTGCTACAGATGGTCTAATCTTTGGATGATAGAAGTGTATATATTGGAATGGAATATAATATTACTTTTTAATTTGTTTGTGAGGAAATATATAATTGAATAACTTAACGATATTTACTAAAAGAAATACTTATACCAAAATACGTGACTCTTGAAGAAGTTTGTATTCCAATGTTTCAAGTTAAAGACAACTAATGGAAATTCAGAATAGTGTAGTTCTGTGTAAAAGTATTATTCTTATATTGGAATGATATGAAAAGAAAGCCTCTCAATAAAAAAAGAAAAAGATGTTAATGCTTTATGTTCTTTCATCTTATTTGGTTAAAGGCTTCCTTTTTTCCGCATTAAGATGAAAAAAAGTAACTGTCTTGAGGAGCACTTAAAGATTTTTCATTGAAAGCGGAGAGTGGTCCACGCCGTAGTTTACTGCTTTTTCAAGATTCTTTAATTTAGCTAGCAAATTCGGAGATACACTGGTATTAGACATATATAAGTGACATAATGGAGGTATGTAACCCTGTGGCAAATTTTACCACGGCTTGCTAGTGGCTGAAAGGAGAGCTTCAATTTCGTATGAGCAAAGAGTTATTCCAAATGTAGCCCTTCGAAATTGTAGGATGAGCCATCCCCAATAGGCATAAGATTCTGATCGGAAGATTCGATATTAACTAGGGGAATATTTTTTCCATACCAAAATAGTAGGTTTTTGGAATGCTTTGTTACACCTTCGTCGGAAATATCACTTTGATCATCTAACTCTTCCAAATCTTTTAGCTGTAACATTTCTTGTAGTATTTTAGAGACTCCTGGTATGTTCTCTGTTATTTTTGCCAAACGAATAGAATCTTCAACGTTACTCTTGATATTTTCCACTTTTGGAACGTTTGTTTTTAGTGCTTTGTTTAGATTGTATTTATTTTCAGTCAACATATTTTTAAATATTCATGTAGTTGTCTTATATTTGTGACAATTTTTATCTTCTTTTAGAGATACGGTTTTTTGTAATTCTAACAAGAATGTTTTTCTATCGGTGCATTTTATAAGTGATCACAAAAATTCATTCAATGTAGGAGAAAATATATAACGACGGAGGGCCTTGTATAGTTTAGCATGAGATTCAGCAAAAAGAAATAATTTTGTACCCCGAATAAAGCCGAAGAGAACAAAAAATATCTGCTTTTGAATGACACAAAACAGAGTACAAAAGTAACGGAATATCACAAAAAAGTGTAAACAGTTTCTTGGTCAGCAATATAGTTCACTAACAGAAGTTATGAAAGTATTTTTGAAATGCTACCTTGCTTTGCAAGATGACGAATATACAAGAGATTCTGAGAGAGGGATCTTGATTGTTATACTATTGTTTATTTATCTACTATGTTATAAATTCATTTATAATGGAAATATATACTAACGAAAAGGAGATCTTTGATAATTATGCTAGTGCTTACCATTAGTGCGTATATGGCGAATTCTATTTTGTTCCTTTTCTACTGCAGCATCGAAATGAATGAATTCATCTAGACCTTTACCTGCCGGTACCATTGGTAAGACCGGAATTTTTTTATCGACGATGACTTCCAATAGTACAACACCATCAGTTTCAACAAATTCTTTCAATGCAGCGTCTAGTTCTTCTTGCTTATTAACTCTAATACCCTTTGCACCCATCGCATCTGCCAATAGCATAAAATCTGGATTTAATTGATGAGTATGAGAATAACGATTTTCATAAAATAATGATTGCCATTGGGTAACCATACCTTGCTCTTCATTGTTTAGGACAAGAATTTTCACTGGTGTACCAGCTTGCACTGCGGAACTTAATTCACCCAAAGTCATATTGAATGAAGCATCACCATCAATATCAATAACTAATGCTTCTGGTTTTGCAATTTGTGCACCAATGGCAGAAGGTAAACCAAACCCCATAGTACCTAACCCACCGGATGTGATAAAAGTACGTGGATGTTTCCAAGTCCAATGTTGGGCAGCCCACATTTGATGTTGACCTACACCAGTAGTGACAATTACTTCTTTATTAGTAGTATTAGCCACTTTAGATAATTTTGCAATAACTGTTTGTGGTTTAATTTTTGAGTCTTTAGTTTCTTTCATGTAGTCATAACTGTATTTACTTTTCCAATCAGCAATCTGTTTAAACCAGTCATTTCTTTCCTTTACTGGTAAAATCGATGGCATTAATCTACCTAGATTGGTGGCTGCGTCACCTTCGATAGGGACATCAGCTTGGACTACTTTATTTATATTTTTTGGTGAAATTTCAAAATGAATAATTCCACCTCTTTTTTCCTTTGAGGCTTTCTTAGCCTCTGGTGCAAATTTATTAATATTACCTGTAACACGATCATCAAATCTTGAACCCAATGCTATTATTAGATCTGCATTTTGAACAGCCAAATTGGCAATTGCAGAACCGTGCATACCTAGCATGTCTAATGATTTTGGATCTTCTTGGTCAAATGCACCTAGACCTTGAATTGATGTTGTTACTGGTATTTGAGCACGATCACTCAATTCCTTTAGATATTTTGGACCATCTGGATGGTTCAAGATACCTGCACCAGCATAAATTACAGGTTTCTTAGAGACATTAATTAAATCTGAAGCCTTCTGTAAATTAAACTTCAAGAGTTCATCATGGATATCACCGATGACAGATTTAATTGTCTTTGACGGGAAATTTTCCATGTGTGGGATAGGTTTCCGTAAGACAGCAGCAGTGACATCCTTAGGTAAATCAACCAATACAGGTCCAGGTCTCCCACTCATGGCGATTTTGAAAGCTTCATTGATTTTTCTTGGTAATTCTTCAACATTTTTAACCATAGTGTTCCATTTTGTGCATGATCTTGAAATACCTAAAATGTCCGCTTCTTGGAATGCATCAGTACCAATTGCGGAAGTTGCCACTTGACCAGTAAAAACAACCATTGGTATACCATCAGCCAAGGCATCGGCCATTGGTGTGATAACATTAGTAGCACCTGGGCCTGATGTGACTAAAACTACACCAGGTTTACCCTTTACACGAGCATAACCTTCAGCCATATGACCAGCACCTTGTTCATGTTTTGGTAAGACAAAATTGAATTTATCACTATTATGAATAGCATCATAAACGGGCAAAATTGCACCACCAGCATAACCGAAAATTGTATCGACATTATTTCTGCACATCATTTCATGGAATATTTGTCCACCTGTTAGACCAATCAAAGAGTTATCCATCTCCTTTGGATTGAATATAGACCAAGTTTTATTTATTTTTGAAGTTTCTGATGAATTAGTATCTAAATTGAAACTCGGTGCGGGAAGTGGTCGACTATTATTGCCATTCACTATATTAGATTGCGCCATGGCATTATTAGTCTGAGTTGGTTTCACACTATATTGACGAGCCCTAAGCATGGCATAATTAGACTTTTTCGTCTTTGTTAATTGTGTGATAGCATTGGTATTACTTAATTTTTTCAGATTTATAGGTCTAAGCATCTCTAATATTACTATTAAAGAGAAGAAGGTTATTTGGACGTTAGAAATTGTTGTTAAAACATAGGAGTATCACATAATAAAGGAAGAAAAAAATCGATCTCATGCCAAATATGGCATAAAACAGTTTGATATTTATATTGTCACTGAGAGTTATCAAACAGCTCAATTTTGCATCGATGAGCAACGAAAACTGTTGACTCAATCGGATTTTGAAGTGCGCCGCGCATTTGAAATTTCGAGAAAAGTCATTTTGGGAATTGTGGGTCGCGTGACGAGGCCGGTATTCCGGAACGGCACGTGCAGAAGCGGAAGTGTAGTTCCGACAATTTGAGCTGTCGATCCCAGGTTTATATCATGCGTAGTTGTTGCCCTAACGTTGCAACTCCACCACTAAACCAACCACTTTAGCTGTATCAAGTTTATGAACGGCAGGGTGTTCAGTGACCCTCAGTAAGGATTCAATAACTTTAGAGTGACAAGTTATAGAAATGAACCTTTTTTCACGGGGACATTCTTCCATTATCTCTTTCATGGCTTGATCAATACGATTATCCATGACACGATCTTCTTCAATCCAATCACTTTTCCATAATGCATCCTTTTCTACATAACAATCTTCATACTGCCAGTGCAGAACATGACCACTAGCTAATTGATAATCTTGGTATTCTTTAACTACTTTAGAATGTTCAATCCTTTTATTGCATGGATGACTATTCAGTGTTTCCCTAAGATTCTCGTATATCTCAACATTAACTACTTTATCATCTATTCCAGTTACCTTGTATTCCTCTTTACTCAAAACATGAGACCATGACCCGATAAATGTTTCCAAACATCTTCTCATTGGGGAACTAATGAAAATATGCGGAAAAAAACCAAGTTGATCAATAATAGGCGATAAGACATATTCACCTGTATCACTAACTTGGGTTTGACCCACTGCCGTTAATTTGGAATCTAACCATTCACCATATTCATCACCTTCTAAAATTGACCATTTTTCTCTCCACATTTTTTCACCATAACGCTTAATTGCTTGGTTATGATATCCTTGACCATGTCTGGCTACTAACAATAATTTATACTCTTTATCTTCGGTATCCTCTGGAATCGAATTGTACAGGTGTTTCCAGTCACTATGATTAACTAGTTTAAGTGGGTCCACTATAGTACCATCAATATCTGCAGCATTAATATCAGGGAATGCAGCGAAATATGACGGTAGAGCTTTGATCTTATTTATTTTGGTTACAGTCATTTTATGTTACAAGTATTTGCACTCTTTTTTTTGGCTATGAAGCAGTAAACAACTTTGTGAAATAGTAGTACTTCTTAAATATAATATAACAATTTTCGAGATGTATTTCTTTTTTTTTTGATTTTTCCCATTCAAATTGAATTTAGAGACAAATTTTGAGCTGATAAATGTGAAAGTTTTCGAATGAGAATTTTTGCATATTGCACCGTTGTTGATCCCAAAAATTAGTCACTTTACCTTCCCACGTTTCCTTTTTCTCCTATTTGCGCCATCCAACTTAGGAGTTTTTTGTGATGAATCTGAAAAACTCAAACTTCCACCCGCTGAACTTGTCATTCCTCCCCTTTATAAATATGTAATTTAAAGACCAAACTATGGCGTTTACTGTACAAATATATATGTTTATTATTTGGTATTTATATATGAAGTTGTCTCACAACTATAGAAATTGACTATCATTTCTCAATCTCTACAATCAATGGTACCGCTTGACCAGTACCTAAGTTCTTGATTATGGGATGGTCCATGTTACGTAAAATTGAATTGATAACACCCGCATGACATGTTAGTGATATTAATCTATCCTTTTCAGTTAAACTTCCAAAGATCTGTAAAAGACCATTATTTATTCTTTCATCCATTTCATCATCTGGTTCTCTATAATCTGCTTTCCAAAGTTGATCTTCTTCTGGATAATCATTCTCATATGTCCAATGCACAATCTGACCTGTACTCAATTTATAATCCTGATATTCATTTAATGCGATACTGTGATTGACTCTTTTATCACAGGTATGTTCTCCTAATGTTTCTCTGAGGTTTTCGAAAATAACATTTTCTATTACATCACTTGTCAGATGAGCACTGGCTGCAAAAACTGGTGTCCACGATTCAATAAAAGTTTCCAAACATCTTCTCATTGGTGAACAGAAAAATTTATGAGGCAAAATGCCAATCTGATTAATTATGAATAAAAGTATTTCTTCACCGGTAGTAATAACTTGCTTTTTCCCCAATGGGGTTAGTTTTGAGTCATTCCATGTACCATACTCATCACCATTTAACAATGACCAATAAGCATCCCACTTAGGCTCACCGTAACGTATAATTGCCGCATTGTGGTAACCTTGACCATGTCTGGCTATTAACATCAGTTTGTATTGTTTGTTAGAAGTGTCGGGCGGCATAGAATCATATAATTCTTTCCAATCACCATGTTTAACGAAATGTAAATGGTTTATCTCTGTGGCGTCGATATCTTTTGAATTTGATTTTGGATAGGATTGGAAGAAACCAGGTAAGGCTCTATAAGTAATCCCTACAGTCATAAGATATGGTCAGTTTCAAAAATGTATATTAGAGAAAGGCAGACTAATGGAGAATCAGCGAAACCACAAGTTATTAGCTAGAGGTATAAGAGCGTCTCAATACTCATTATGATTTCATCTTATTTTTCAGCTTTTTTTTTAGTTGATAGATCTCAGTTTTGACAATTTTATCCAATTTCAGGTCACAAAATACAAATCGAGGAATTTGCTAAATATATTGCATAATGATTAAAGAGTGGCTAAAATTTCTTACATTGAGACACGCTAATTATTTTGCTACTGATGATTGGGATGCTGACTTAGAGGCTGGAACCAAATATGATTTAAGTTACCATGAGGAGACCCTAGATTCGAAAGATCACGTGTGGGACTACTGTCGTAACTATGCAGAAAATCAAGGTAACAGAATACCGAGTTTAGAGAATTCGTTAAACGAACTAAACTTTCTGAATATATGGCAGACTTTTACACGCAACTGGGAACAGAATACTTGATTACATACAAACTCTTTATAAATATATAGCTGTGTTAATATTTGTATAACAAAAGCTTGTGAACGATAAATCTGAAATAATTGGTCCGTTTTGTTGTGGCGGTTAATTTTTTTTTGTGTAACTTCGAAACTTCACAAAATACAAAAAAATCAATTCCTTTCGAATTCTCATTCTCTTCTTTACAAGACTGGAATAAAAAGGTGTCAATCCAAGTTTGTGTCAAGTTTTTGTACCTGGTAGATAATAAGTATATACAATATTCAATAGACAGAATTTTATAGTTAGTTGTAAGTAAGATAAAGGGGAAATGGTAGGAATTATAATCAAGAATTTACCCGTTGAGTACAATAGAAATGAAATAATACAATTGCTCTTTGATGATGATGAGAAAAAGATGATTAAACTTTTCACACTATATAAAGTAGAAAAGAATGAAATTGAAAAGAGTATTTCGAAAGCTATCGTTTTCTTTCAAAATGACACTTCTCTTAAAGAAGAAATTGAGAGTATTGTTAAGAAGCTAGATGGATTAAAATTGAATGAAGTTATTACTTTAAAGGTTTTGCCATTCAAAAACAAAAAGAAAAATAAAAATAATAACATCCATCCTAAGCAAAATAAGAATGCAAATGAAGGAGCAACAGATACAAAAAGATCTGAAAAAGAAGATGTTGCCCCAGTGAAAACGGAGAAGGGATCAAATTCGAAAGAGAAAATGGTTTTTGTTAAGGGTATACCCTATAATTGCACTAATCCCAGTGACTTGGCTAATTTTTTTTCAGTTGATGCTAGTGAAGTCAGAATTCCTCTTAGGAAACTTTGCGACATCAGAACCAATGAAATATATGTTGACTCTAGTAAGAACAATGGTTACGCATTTATACAATTTTCAGATGATGTTGATGTGGATGCAATTATAAAGGACTATGATAACAAAGAATTCAAAAACAGAAGTCTAAAGGTTGCACACCTGAGAAATTTCAAACAAGGAAGAAGAACGACGAGGACATCAGCCAACTAAAAGCAAAAAAAAAGTTTAACCGAAGAGTGCATGTTTCAGTGCTACAAAGTAGTTTAATTGCTAATATTCCGCTAATGAATGATATTTATATACATATATACATATACATAGTCAATAAGCTATTAATTTGATAACAATAAAAAAAACATTTTATCGATTGAGGATCTGATATATCAATATGATATCTCGGAGCACATTAATCCGAACTGCATAATTTATTCTTCCAAAAATTTCTCTCAACGGTTGACTGTGCTCCACGAATTCAAATCCGGGCTGCACTAGTCCGAAGACAATGAATTTGGAAATGTATGGTAAATTCACTCAGAGCCCCACAAAAAATTCAGTAGTGCATTTTGACTAGTGGGGTACTTATTGTTTACCACCAAGCAGGGAAAAAATAACTTTGATTGTTTCAGAAAGACATTGTGTTTCTACATTTTGATATATAAGGCAAGCTGTTTTAGCTGTCCTATTAGGCAAGTATTCTTTATCCCCCGCCTGTCAAAAGTTCCACTTTACCCCTCAATTATTTGCAAATATCGTACCATCGATTATTTTTGCAACTTGTGAAAAAAAAGTATTTATACATTCCCATTTTCGCGTAGTTTTCTTTTGAATCATTTAACACAAATTTCAGGGAAAGAACAATAAAACAAGAAAATAAACATCTATTGTAACTAAAACCAAATATGTCAATTGAAATTGTACCAACTAAGCCATACCAGGACCAAAAACCAGGTACTTCTGGTTTAAGAAAAAAAACAGCAGTCTTTATGAATGAACCAAATTATACGGAAAATTTCATTCAAGCCATGTTGAATGCTATCCCAGAAGGTGCCGAAGGTTCCACTTTAGTAGTTGGTGGTGATGGTAGATTTTACAATGATGTTATCATGAATAAAATTGCCGCTATTGGTGCTGCCAATGGTGTGAAAAAATTAGTTATTGGTCAAAATGGGTTACTTTCCACACCAGCTGCCTCTCATGTTATTAGATCTTATCATGATAAGGTTACTGGTGGTATTATCTTAACAGCTTCCCATAATCCAGGTGGTCCAGAAAATGATCTTGGTATTAAATATAATTTGGCCAATGGTGGACCAGCACCTGAATCTGTTACCAATGCTATTTGGGAAGAATCCAAGAGATTAGAATCCTACAAGATTGTGAAAGACTCCCCACCATTAGATTTGGAAACAATTGGCGAAAATGTCAAATATGGCTCGTTATTAGTGGATATTATTGACACCACAAAGGCTTATGTTGAATTCTTAAAGACAATTTTTGATTTTGAATTGATTAAGTCATTTATTAATAAACAGCGTGAAGCTAAAAACTGGAAATTATTATTTGATTCATTAAATGGTATTACTGGTCCATATGGTAAGGCAATTTTTGCTGATGAATTTGGTTTACCAGCTGATGAAGTTTTACAAAATTGGCATCCACAACCAGATTTTGGTGGATTACATCCAGATCCAAATTTAACTTATGCTAAAACTTTAGTAGATAGAGTTGATAAGGAAAAAATTGAATTCGGTGCTGCATCAGATGGTGATGGTGATAGAAATATGATTTACGGTGCTGGTCCAGCATTTGTTTCACCTGGTGATTCTGTGGCCATTATTGCCGAATATGCTTCTGAGATTCCATATTTTGCTAAACAAGGTATCTATGGTCTTGCTCGTTCATTCCCCACTTCTGCTGCCATTGATAGAGTTGCTAAGGCTAAAGGTTTAAATTGTTATGAAGTTCCAACTGGTTGGAAATTCTTCTGTGCTCTTTTCGATGCTAAAAAATTATCCATTTGTGGTGAAGAATCATTTGGTACTGGTTCCAATCATATTAGAGAAAAGGATGGGTTATGGGCAATTGTTGCCTGGTTAAACGTTTTAGCTATTTACAATAAGCATAATCCAGAAAAGGATGTGTCCATTAAGACAATTCAAGAAGAATTTTGGAATAAATATGGTAGAACTTTCTTTACCCGTTATGATTACGAACATATCACTTCTGAAGATGCTAGTAAGGTAGTTACAGTCTTGAATGATTTTGTCAACAAAGAAGGTGTTGTCGGTACTCCTTTCCCCGGTGATGAATCTTTAACTGTTAGCGAAGCTGGTGACTTCTCATACACAGACTTAGATGGTTCTGTTTCCGATCATCAAGGTTTATACGTTAAATTATCTAATGGTGCTAGATTTGTATTAAGATTATCAGGTACAGGTTCCTCTGGTGCTACCATCAGATTATACATTGAAAATTACACCGATGATGCTAGCAAATACGACGAAGATGCACAAAATTTCTTAGCACCAACCATCAAGTCAGTGTTGGGATTCTTAAGGTTCAAAGAACTTATCGGTACTGAAGAACCAACAGTTCGTACTTAGAAAGCTGGGAACGCGTATGTATATGCTCAGCCACCCCATTTTTATTTACTGATGATATAATGTGTAGTTAGATACGATTGTTATGACAAGATAGTTAATGTAACATAGTTCTCCAAGTTTCCCATTTGGAAATGGAAGGAACGAAAGGGGAAATTTTTCGTTTTGAGTTCAGTTTTCCAAATTCTTGCAGAGTGCCACAACGAAAGAACGAGTCTGCCTTCTGTGGTGCTGTTTTCGCTGCCACATCGAGGAGGAAAGTTTTCTGTTGAGGGGTGGAAGGTATTGGAAGTTTTTGAAGGGGTTCGATAGCAGTGTCTGCGTATTTGGTGATTTTGTGACAGTTTTTCCAAATTACTAATTTTCGTAAAGATATTTATTTATTATTTTATTCAGCCAGTTTAGTAAAAAGTTACAATAGGGTGAAAGGTATTCGAAAATGTATTCGTGGAAGAATAAGTTCAAGTTTGGCAAGTCCAAGGATGAGAAATGTAAGGAGAAGGAGAAGGGCAAGGAGAGTGGTAGATCACATAGTGCGGGACTTCAACATGGGACTGATGATGCCAAGTTTTCGATGGAATCTTTGTCAGATCAAATTTCAACTGACACAAACAAGGATTACCTAGCGACATCACAGTCTATGCGATCAGTACCGACTAAGGAGTCTTCTATCGACGCTGCATCCTCTGTATCCACTTTCAACGATAGACACGATAAATCAACAAACTACGATCAAACTGCTGGTGACAAGAAGAATGATGACTATAACTATAATAATACTAGTAATAGTAGCAGGAAAAGCACAAGTAATGATGGTAATAGTAATAACAATAACCCTGGTGACCCTTCTTACAACGGTAACAACGTTGGTAGTGATATAAGGTCTTCGCAATCTCATATATCCAATACTTCAATTTCTAGTGGTGGAATAATGACCGTCAAAGTTTATAATGGTGATGGGTTTACCTTACCATTTGATATAATAGCAAATGATCAAATATTAACAAGGCTACTAAGTTCTGGTATGTCCACAGATAACAGTTCAATCAATCATGAAATTGATCAACTTGCTTCACAAATTGATAGAGTCACGCTAAATAATCAAGGTGCTAATGCAGAATCTTTGATACCCAAAGACTTATCAGCAAATTTTATACCAGCTACAATCATGTTACCTGGTTCACAAAACCCTAGCCCTTTATTATATTTTACAATTGAATTTGATAACACAGTGGCTACAATCGAACCAGAAAGTGGTACAATGGCACAACCGGTATTTAACAAGATATCCACTTTTGATATAACCAGAAAATTACCATTCTTAAAATTTGACGTTTTCGCTCGTATACCATCATTACTATTACCATCCAAGGCATGGCAACAAGAAGTTAGCCAACAAAATTATAAATTAAAGGAAATTTTCAACAAGATTAATAGTAATCAAGATATTCATTTGGATTCATTTTATTTACCCATTAACTTAAAATTTGACTCCTCGGCTAATATTAGGTTATATAATCATCATTGGATAACATTGGATAATCAGTTTGGTAAAATTAGTATCACCATTGACTATAAACCATCTAAAAATAAATCATTATCCATTGACGATTTTGATTTACTTAAAGTGATTGGTAAGGGTTCATTTGGGAAAGTTATGCAAGTTAAAAAGAAAGATACCCAAAAAATTTACGCATTAAAGGCAATCAGGAAAGCTTATATTGTCTCTAAATCTGAGGTGACACATACATTAGCTGAAAGAACTGTTTTGGCTCGTGTCGATTGTCCATTTATTGTACCATTGAAATTTTCATTCCAATCACCAGAAAAATTATATCTTGTTTTAGCTTGTATTAATGGTGGTGAACTATTTTATCATTTACAAAAGGAAGGTAGATTTGATTTATCTCGTGCAAGATTCTATACAGCTGAATTATTGGTTGCCTTAGAAACGTTGCATAATCTTGATGTTATTTATCGTGATTTGAAACCTGAAAATATCTTATTAGATTATCAAGGTCATATTGCACTTTGTGATTTTGGTTTATGTAAACTGAATATGAAAGATGATGATAAGACTGATACCTTTTGTGGTACACCAGAATATTTGGCACCAGAGTTACTATTAGGTCAAGGTTACTCTAAAGTGGTAGATTGGTGGACATTAGGTGTTTTATTATACGAAATGTTAACTGGTTTACCACCATATTACGATGAAGATGTACCCAAGATGTATAAGAAGATTTTGCAAGCACCATTAACTTTCCCAGACGAATTTGATAAAGATGCTAAAGACCTTCTAATAGGTTTATTGAGTAGAGATCCATCAAGAAGATTGGGACGCAATGGTGCTCATGAAATTATGGAACATCCATTTTTCAGTCAATTATCTTGGAAAAGATTAATGATGAAGGGTTACATCCCACCATATAAACCACCAGTCTCCAGTGCAATGGATACAAGTAATTTTGACCAAGAATTTACCAAGGAGAAGCCCATCGATTCTGTTGTAGATGAGTATTTGAGTGAGAGTGTGCAGAAACAATTTGGTGGCTGGACTTACATGGGTAATGAGCAATTAGGAAGCTCTATGGCGCAAGGCACAAGTATCAGATAAATATATAGATAAATATATATATAAATATCGTTGTTTTATAATATAGGAGTAAGCTTAAAGTGGGGTGCAAAGACGTTAAGACGCGCGTGTGGTGTAGATATCATAGTACACCATCGTATACGGCAATGCCAAGTTTCATCACAAAAGTAAACAAATCTCCGTTACCCGCAAAAAGTGAAAAATTTAAATCGATGAGCATCTGAAACTTTTTTTCTTCCTGGAAAATATGAAATTCAGTGATCCTTGTTGAAGATATTTATTCGAAAGTTACTTAAACTTAACATTAACATTTGGGCCTGCTTAGTACATGAGCAAAATGATGGTTTTTCAAAACAACACTAAGAGAGGCTCAGCTAACGATATCATAAATTCGATGGATACTAAGAAACGTAAAGTAGAATTTGCCAAAGATGTAACATTATATCAATTTGACCAAGACGGCCAGAATACCATGGAAGATGGCAGTGAATTTTCCACTGCTATATATTTAAGATTTGTAAAGTCTGCATTGGAAGATCTTGATAAAGTATGTTTATTTTTTTAGTGAGATTAAGTTACTTTCGCGCACTTCTAGTTCATTTGAAACAATCATTTTACTAACAAATTCTTTCCATTAATTGACATGGCACAGCATGATATATGTGCTTTTTTCTATATCCTGCGTGTAGAGCTATGTCAAATTTTTTTTTGCCGATTGGATATTACAGAACGACACTACACAAATTAGCATAATAGCAGATCAATTAAAATCTGTTAGAGGCAACCTTTCCAATCTTGAAATTGAGAAATTGACTGTTCTGTTAGATATACTATCCAATAATATTAATAAAATAGATTCTTCAAAGGGGACTATCTTAGTGCAGTCAATTATTCAACTAGATAAATGGTGGGAATTGCCAAGTCTAACGTTAAGTAAATATATGTATTTCATAAAAATTCTATGTTCTAGTATTCCAAGATGGTGGCAAGATGTTTCAATGACTTTAATATCACAATTTATCCAATTGCCATTGAAGACAACATTGCGTAATCACCATGAAATAATTAGTTACTTTGTAAAAGTAATTCCAAGTTCAATGAATTTTATTGATTCCTTTATATCTAAATTTTTCCCAAATAAAAATGATATGAAGAGAAATTTAGTCAATTATATCAGTAATATCTTACATTTAACTAAATATTGCAAAGAATTACGGTTTCAAGTTTGGTCATTGACTATTGAAAAGATAATATCAATTGATGTGGAATTACAAAATGAACTAGACGAAATGGATGATGATATAGATAGCGATCTTGAAATTTCAGATAGTGATAGTGATAGTGATGAAGAAACAGATGCTATGGACATATCTGCTGATGCTGATGGTAGTGATATTGAAAATATTAATGAAGATGATGATGAAGTTGATGAGGATGCTGATGAAGGTGTTGAGGAATATAATGTTGTAATAACACAAAACATAAAAGAACTATCAGGAAAATTAGACTCAATTTTGAGCTTAGTAACTAGTACAGTCACATCTGAGGTGAGTCCTGAAAAATTAGAAGATGGTGATGGTGTTGCAGTATTCAATACTTTAACAACACTTTTCAAGACTCATATTTTGCCAACATATTTTACCAAATCTATTCAATATATCATGTTTCAAATATCACAACAACAATTAGAATTGATGGATTCATTTTTAGTTACATTAATTGACATTTCCTTTTCAGCAAATGAAACGGCTGAAAAGAAAATTAAATCATTACAATATCTTGGATCATATATTGCTCGTGCCAAAAAATTAACTAGAACTCAAATAATTTTTGTAGCTAGTTATTTAACGTCATGGTTAAATAGATACGTCATCGAAAGAGAAGATGAAGTGGATCAAACAGGTGGTATGGAAAGATTTAAACATTTTTATGCAGCATTCCAATCACTTTGTTATATTTTCTGTTTTAGAAGAAACATATTTAAAGATTTAAATGGTAAATGGGAGTGTGAATTAGATAAATTTTTTCAAAGAATGATTATCTCTAAATTTAACCCATTGAAATATTGTAATGAAAATGTCATGTTGATGTTTGCTAAGATAACACAGCATGAAGATATTGCCTATTGTTTCAGTATAATTGAAAAGAATAATAATGAAAGATTAAGAGGTATTGTAGGTAAATCTGACAACAATAACAGCAATAGCAATAGTAATAACAAACTTTCAAGCTCGTCTAGCGTATGGTCATTGGCTACAAGACAACAATTCATTGACTTACAAAGTTACTTCCCCTTTGATCCATTATTCTTAAAAAATTACAAAGAGATGATGCAGGATTATTACATCGAATGGGGGGAGGCTAGTGGCGATTTGGAAAGTGAAAGTGAACAATCTGATGAATGACTAAGTCACAGAAGACACTCTTAAATTTCAACATTCTAAAATTACTAAATTTTTCTGCATAACAAAAAATACCCATATTATATATTAAGGCATTACAACCATCACGAACATTTTTTTACTATTTTAATTTCTTTTTTTACCTACTGTCAAGCATATTTGGTAAACGCACTTTTAAATATATAAATTCTTTATATACGTCCTTTTTATATATCATTCTAAAAACATTCAATAAGTCTACGCGTGTATTGAAGAACTTTTGGTGTGTATTGTCCGACTCTAATGGGTTCTTCCTATTCTTCTGCTTTTGGTTATAATTTAAGATAAAGTTACGTTATTTTTTTATTTTTCCTCTTTTTAGTAAACACTAAATTTCATATTGCATAGAGAGGTAACAAGGGACACTCCATCTTAGCGCACAAGGACACTCACACAGCAATAGAGGATGGAATCTGTAGCAGACCAATCTACAAGCAAAAGTTTCTTACAAAAGTTTTTCCAAATCGATGGATTTCCGGAAGATATATTACCTAATCCCATTGAAGGTGATTCTGATGCTATAAGTTTAGCATTTTTGATAAGTCTATCGGTAACCTTTGCAGTGATCATGATTCTGCTGGTCTTGATTGCTGCATACATTACATTTTGTGGATCAGACGAGGATGAAATGGATGATTTAGAAAATAATAGAAGCGGGATGGCAGAGAATAGTGGTAGAAATAGTCTATTCCCTTTCAAGAAGAAAAAAAATGATGTTTTGATAGACCCAACATTTTTCGATATGAGTAAGCAAGATGATGATCCTGAATTTAAACTACTAGAAGCAGAAAATATGAAGAAAATGTCAAGTTTTGAAGTGGAATTATATCAAAGAGCAACAGAATTTCAAAAATTGAACCCACCAATGATTACTAAATTTGGTACGTATATCGATGAGAGAGATATTTCTTACTTGAAAGATAGAGGCATTCAAAGTTATTGCTTCTTACCATCTATTAATGATAATGTAGACGAAATGGGGAATTTCCTTCCCAGTTTCATTATTCAAGATAAATTGGATATATCATTCTCCAAGGAAAATAAAAGCTCATCCACTGTACTAAATTATCCCTTACCCTTCAACAAGAGAGATGCAGTTTACTTTGAAGTAAAAGTTTTCAAGTTTGAAAAGGATTCTAGTAGTATATTTAGTATAGGTTTAAGTTCGGTACCATATCCATATTTTCGCATACCAGGGATGAATAAATTTTCTATTGCATATGAATCTACTGGTAAATTAAGAATTAATAACCCATTTCAAGCTAGTACATTATTACCTAAGTTAGAAGAAGGTGATGTAGTCGGATTTGGTTACAGATATAAGACAGGTACCATTTTCATCACACATAATGGTAAAAAATTAATAGATGTTACTCAAAACGTTAATATTGATTTATTCGTATGTATTGGTGCAATGAATGCTTCCTATACCAGAACTTACACATTAGATGGATTAATCGAAGATTCTGATAACGTTAGTTTGAGAAATTTATTATCTCAGGGACAAGAAATAGTGGTACCTGATAAATTGAAACAAGCGTATGATGTTAACGATGATAGGATTAGTAGTGATCCAATTGAGTTAAACGTAAATTTAGGTCAAATTGGATTTGTTTTCATTGAAGCTAATGTTAAAAAATATGCATTTGGTAAAATTTTTGGTGATATTGGAATACCCCCAGCATATAATGGAAAAGAGATCAAAAAGGATATAATATTACAGAAAGGAGAAGAATTACCACCAACATACATTGGTGGTGTTATTGTTAGTGGGAGTAATAATAGCGGAAACCCAATTACCACAAATTCCAGCGCTAGTAATAATCAGCACAGTAAGGTGAACTTCCAGCCCTCATTGACTTTGGATACCGAGAATACCTTTATTGCTAATTCCAAAGATGCATTAATACATGGTGAGACATGGTATGACGAAAATCATACTTTATTTAATGAAAACTCTAATAGACATCCTAATTATGAAACTGAATCATCAGTGTTTGAAACTTCTAATAATTCGAATACTGAAATAGATAATTTTAGGAATAATGATACTTTTCCCTTAATTGATAGTTCCATCAATGCTACGATAAACAGTAGGAATAAACGAAAGAAGAATAAAAAGAGAAAAAATAAAAAACGTAAGTAGTTTATTCAATTACTTGAAATAGAGAAGAGATAGCATTCAATTGATAATAGAAGATTGGAAATAACCCACTATTAGGCAACATTATATATTCCTTACCAATTCAAAAACAGAATAAGAAATACCATTTATCGTAAACTTTATTATGTAAAATGGTGTAGTTGTAAATAATGAAATAAATGAACTATATTACATAGATTATATGTATATAAACGTATATACAGTCGAGTTTCTTTTCTTGTTGTTATTGTGTTTTTTTTCCATTTGAATATGGAAAGTAAAAGTTGTTATGATGACTACAGACAGCGATTGATTTTCTTTCAGCTTGGATATGTATGAACCTTAACGCTTCTTCTTGTTTTTCTTCTTCTTACCTGAAGTGGATTTGCTATTATTATTTGTTGTACTGTTGATATTCGAAGTACCTTTGGAGTTAGTGTTATTTTTATTACTTGCATTTTTGATCAAAGTAGGGTCATACTCTTCCACTTTAGTGTTTACCAATAAAGTTGCCAACCCAATAGCAGTTTTAGTCTTTTTATTATTATTTTCTTTATTTTTTATATTTCTTTTAGCAATCCTATTTTGATTTATGGTAACACCTCTTGGCCCTAGGGCATATAATAACCGTGAAACATCTTTCGCCTTAAGAGTCTTAAATTTATAATTTGAACTAATATGTGGATTTGATGTCTTGAAAGTCACACTAGCAATCTTTCTTTTCTTCGAATATTTTTCATCATTATTATCGTTATCTTTAGTTGTATTTACAGTAGGTTGGTAAGTGATAGAAATCAGACTTTGTGAAGGATTTGCTTCAAATAGCTTAACACTATCACTAATGAAAGTATCAATTGCCTTAATGGACATCTTGCAACCAATTTGTTACCAGTAAAGATGATTGTTTTCTTTGCGGATATTTTGGCCTAAGATTATTTTTTCGAAAAACAAGAGTAAATCCAGCCCTTTACAGCTGTGTAGGGTTGTACAGAACTTATTATTAGGGAAGTTTTCAGAAAATCTAGGGTTTCGGCAACATGAAAAGTCTACTCGGTGATTATTGCAAACGCCGAAACGCCGAGCAGGGATTCCGCGGAAGTAGAGCTACTAAGTTTTTGAAGTAGCATAAAAAGCTACACAATTGATGCTCCACGGATATACAAAAGTCATATCGGAACAAGGATTCTTCTATATAGGTGTCAAATTGATGCTGTCAATATACAAACAGCTCATTCTCCACCGTTGTCATTTCCGACAGCAGTATCCTGCTTATTTCAGGGAGATGGAACAAGCTTTATTCTCAACTAGTAGTTAGCCATCCGGAAGTAGCATCAAAAACTACGATAAGTCGGTTTCCGCGGATATTGGACTTGTTTCCGATGTGTTTAATTCATTTATATTACACACTTGAAATGTAGAATTTTCAGTTTCATATATATGCATATCAATATATAAAAATTGCCAGGCATCACTTTATACAGAAGGAGTATCATAACATACAGAATCAAACACAACGTTATATACTGTACTTTGAAGCATCCTGTGGGTAACTATTGGGGTGTAACATATAAGGGTTCATACTTTTGCTTAGTAAAAACCGAATTTGCCAAGAAGGCCCGTACAAATCAATTATCCCACCAAGTGAATCAAGATTCAAAAAGTACAACTATTTGCTGTTAAATTACCAATTAGGAACCATCATATACCTTCCTTCAAGAAGTTTTTACCTTATTTTTTAAGCCTGGAATCCAAAGAGGCTAAGTTTTTGTTTTTGTCAGTTTCAAAAAAAAAACTGCAAGAAATCCCTGTACAAACAAAATAAGGGCTGTGCAATACTGTTAGATTATCTTATAGTATGATAAAGTTTAATAAAGCCACTTTGTTAAATTTGAATCCCTATAATGATAGCAATGCCCATGGAAAAGTATCCAAAAACAGTAATAGATCAATAGTTAAGAATGATTTAACCCAAAAGAGTGATAAAAAGTTAGACACATATCGATATGATTCAAACAATAGTAAATATGTTACGGAAACTTCTAGCGCAAGTTCTGCACATAATCTAAATAATCATTATACTATTAATATTAACAATAACAATAACAACAGAAATGGTAATAAAAACAATATTTACTCTTCAAGTTCTTCTACGGTAAGTTCAGAGGAATCGAATCATGGGAAATTTCATTCCAATATCTCTAGAAACTCGAGTAATATTATAAATACTCTGCAATCTCGCAATGGAAATGACACAATAATAAATGATAATCAAATCAAAAGAGTTCAATTTGAAGAAGACATTAAACCTTTAAGGTTCAAAATGAATATACGAAATGGTTCAGTAGCAAATGATGTAAATGATAATATCGCTAAAACAAATGAGAATTATGAGTCTATCGATATAGTTAAATCAAAACTAGCTAAGTTTAAGATAGATTCACAATCTAATTTAAAACCTCTGACTGAGGAAAGTAGCAACGATTCATATCATAGTAATACATTACTCTCAAGTCCAGCTTTGAATATAGGCCTTATTGATAAAAATCAATTTATTAATTACTTAGAGCAACCTGAATATATTAAAGTTAATAAAAGGAAAAGTAAGTTAGGTCTTTTTGATAGATTATTCTTGGCTCAAGAATTAAATACTGATATTAATAACGAATTAAGTAATATTGGTAACAATAGTCACGGGACTATTGATAATACTACTGATCATTACAATAATGAAAATTTTACCAATATTCCAAAACATGAAGGCAATATTAATAATATTCCACATAACAATAATAATTTAAAACTGAAAAGATCCATTTCATCATCAAATAGCTCAAATGATATTATAAGGAATAGGAAAGCTGTTTGGAAACTACAATTCAATAGAAATGGTAAATATATGGCATCTGCAAATAAAGACGGTTCAATAAGAATTTGGAAAGTTCTAAGCTCACCGATTGAAAGATGGGAAGTGGATACTATGGAAGAACAATATAATTCTTTCAAATTGAAGAAAAAATTAAGAAATAATAAAGATGAAATTATTAATAATAATAATACTGATTTGAATAGTGATTCAGATAATGAAAAATTAAATTTATACGCTCCAGTATTTAATCCTAAACCTGTTCAAATTTATATAGAACACTCTGAAAATATTTTAGATATTGATTGGTCAAAGAACGATTTTTTAATTACTGGATCCATGGATAAATTAGTTAAGATATGGCATATTGACAAGAAGCAATCTTTGAAGACATTTGTTCATCCAGATTTCGTAACCGGTGTTAAATTCCATCCCTTAGATGATAGGTTTTTCATTTCATCTTGTCTAGACCATAGGGTCCGTTTATGGTCTATCATTGATAATGAAATCTCTTACGAATTTGATTGTAAAGATTTAATTACGTGTTTAACAGTATCAGCTGACGGTGAATTTACTATTATTGGGACTTTTAATGGATTTATTTATATTCTTTCTACAAAGGGTTTGACACCTATCACTTCCTTCCATGTCATCGATAAGGGAACACAGGGTAGACATGCTAAACCTGTTATCTCACCGAGTTATTTGAAAGGGAAACTATATAAATCTCCTCGTGTCACTGGGTTAGAATGTGTGTCAAGTTTGAATAATGATAACAATAATAAAGACATCAAAGAAGATAATTCGTCGAAATTAATTGTTACCACTGCAGATTCAAGAATCAGGATTTTTGATTTGCAAACCACGAATATGTTATCAATTTTGAAAGGTTTTCAAAGTGGCTCTTCACCACATCAAGCTAACTTAATAAATTGGCATGGATCATCTGTTATTATATCGAGTAGTGAAGATCACTGGATTTACGGTTGGGAATTAAATGATAGTAGTCGAAGGAATTCAACACCAAATAATGTTTTTGACGGAGATATGATTGATCGATCAGAGAATAAAAAGCAAAACGAAAAGAAAAATGTAATATCTAAGATTACCAGAATACTAAATAGCAAGAATAATGACGTTAAATCGAAATCCGTTATGAATGAAAAAGATCATAATACACAAAATAAAGGTAACATCGTAAAGAAAAATTCAAAATCAATATATTTTCATGCACATCATTATCCAGTGACTAATGCTCTCTTAGCACCAATAAATACAACTAAGACATTATCATTATCCAATGATTTCATTTGTGAGTTATTTTTACAATTCTCTAAAGACATACCGAGTTTGAGAAGTAGTATCTTTGATCCATGTGATACCATTGGTCCCATTTTAGTAACCAGTGATACGCAAGGACTGATTAGAATTTTCAGAGTGGATATGCCGAAAGAAATAAGACAAAGCTTAATTAATGAACTCAAACATAATTCATCAAATTTTAAACATAACTCGAATGATAAAATTGGTAGTAGGAATAGTTTATCAATTAATAGAGGTAAAAGTAAAAGTAAATTTAGGAGTAGTTTCGATAATATCTTATATCCTGACAGAACCAATCATAAGATGCCACAAAATAGTAAATATCGTAGAAAGAGTCATGCTAATGGCGATAACAAAGATCTAATAAATGGTGAATCTATTACTTTCTCAGAAGGTGGTCATCTAGAAAATAAGAATAAGAGAACAAGTTTTTCACTTGCTAATGCAATCTTTAATAAACCCAATAGAAGTGAAAATAGTAGTATCAATGGTAGTTCAAAAAATCTTATTAATGAAAAATCTGCAAATTTAAAAAATCATGATAGTAATGATAGTGATCATAATGGTCATGATAATCTCCGCGGTAAAAATAATTCAAGAAGTAGTACGAATACAAGTATTATGACTATGAAATGTGATGTCTGTAATAGTAATAAATTCGAAAGCATTACTTCCAATCACTCTAGTGATATGAGACCAACATATGCTTGTGTTGATTGTGGTACCATCTTAAATAATCTTCGATAATCTTTGCATAATATATATACACTTTGTGATAAACTGGTATAATTAAATTCTTAGAATAAATAATTATAACATCGGATTGTTTGAATAGGCGACTACTTACTCAATAAGTTTTGGAGGATATCAAGGTCTAGTATTTCTTTTCAAAAATCCAGCCCTAATTCTATCGGCAGGCAATTGAAAACAAAAGAAACTTGAAAACAAAAGAAACTTGAAAACAAAAGAAATTCGAAAAAAATCCGAACTTTTCCTGTTCTGCTCCATATTTTTCTTTTTTCGTTTTTAATTTTCCGAGAATTTGGAAGAATCCCACGTTCTCGCCGGTTTCGGCCTCGTGTTTGGTAGGGGCAGATCAGAAAAGAAAATACTGCATGCACACCTTAAGAAAGGGTTTGGCAAACAATTACCCAAGTGAGAATGCAGTAATATGTCTACTGTGTCCAGATAATTGAATGTTCGATTCAAATTATGTAGGGCTCCACAGTTGCTATTTTTGTAGCCCCTTATCCAATATTTTGCATAGTTAGGTTTTGAGTTGTTCCACCTTTTTTGGGGCATGACTCAAACGGAAACGATTTCTTTTACGGCCTGATTTCCTGTCAACAATAATTTTTAAATTGTTAATTTGGTTTGGAAAAAGTCGAGATCGATAGTATTTAATAGTTTGATATTTTGATTGATGATTCGATTTTCCTTCTATTTTGCAATGCTTCTATTTGATAATAGTTTTCAAGATCACAACTATTCTGTTTTAAGCAGTTGAAAATCTTTCTTTATACCAAAACTGATTTATACATAATTCATCAATGAGCGATAAGATCGAAAAGCCTTCCAGTACGAATACACCAACTGAAAAGTCAATTGAAAAGACTGCAGCTCAAAAGATATCCAAAGCTGGTTCTTTTGTTGCTGGTGGTCTAGCTGCATGTTGTGCCGTGACTGTTACAAATCCAGTGGAAGTGGTTAAAATTAGAATGCAATTACAAGGTGAAATGACTTCAGTGGGACAACGTCTTTATAAGAATCCAATTCAAGGTATTGGATTAACGTTTAAAAATGAAGGTATTAGAGGTTGTCAAAAGGGCTTAATATCTGCATATATTTATCAAATTGCTTTGAATGGTTCCAGATTGGGGTTTTATGAACCGATTAGATTAGCATTAAATAGAACTTTTTACTCTGATCAAGAAGCACATAAAGTTCAAAATGTCGGGATTAATATGTTTTCTGGTGCATTTTCTGGTATTATTGGTGCTTGTGCTGGTTCACCTTTATTTTTAGTGAAAACAAGAATGCAATCATATTCACCAGCTTTAAAAGTGGGTGATCAAACACATTACACTGGTGTGTTTAATGGTCTTTCATCACTTTATAAACAAGGTGGTATTCGTAGTCTTTTCAAAGGTATTGATGCTGCTATTCTAAGGACGGGTTTTGGTTCATCTGTACAATTACCAATTTATAATACAGCCAAAAATTTCATGCTAAGACATGATCTAATGGAAGATGGTCCAGCTTTACATTTAACTGCTTCTACAATTTCTGGTATGGGTGTTGCTGTGGTTATGAATCCATGGGATGTTATCTTAACTAGAATCTATAATCAAAAGACTGCTAAATATAAGGGACCAATGGATTGTTTCATTAAGATTTGTAAATTTGAAGGTCCAATGGCACTTTATAAAGGTTTCCAAGCACAAGTACTAAGAATCGCCCCACATACCATTATATGTTTAACTTTAATGGAGCAAACAATGAGTTTAGTGTATTCTATTGAAAGAACTGTTTTAGGTAACTGATCAAATTCATTTGCCAAATTAAGATGAAAAAAGGAAATGTGATATCACTTCCACGATTAAATTCACTTTTGTGGAAGTTTAGATCAAATTTAGCGTAAATTTGATTTTGTAACATCAATAATATATATTCCATTTGGATGAAGTAACCAATGAACTAGTGTAGACTACACTGTGTAGTCCATACGTCGACAGTTCTTATTTGTTTAATAAGTAACAGTTCGAGCTTTAAAAAAAATAAAAAAATAATATTAAGAATTTTGTACATTAATTGGTAATTTTGTGATTTTTTATATACATTGAAATATTCATGAAACGATACAAAAATATATATATTTACTCGTTTTTGAGTTTCATATCATCTGTTATTGAGTTTGCTTTATTTATATTGAATGTTTTTATTATAGTTTTCTTCACCTTTTTATTTTTCTCATTTTGTTTAGCAACTTCAATCTTGTTTAAATAGCTGTTATAAACCACAATTTCAGCAACTAGAATTAGCAATCCAAAAAAAAGACATAAGAGGATTCTAACTTCAAGAGCAAAGTAACCAGATGAATTTGTCCAATACCATATAGCATAAACAACAGAAGCCACACTAACCAAAATATTGAATATTGTAGTAATTTGTTCCTTGATTTGCTTATTAATTTGTGCAGGTGTGATCCAGTCAGTATTATCATTATCATTACTAATACCCATTGTGATTTTTGTTTTTGATGAAATATCATCTTTCCTCTTGACCATTTCCTGGTATTCACGTTCTTGCAATTTCAAATTTAATTGTTCCAATTGTTCCTTGAACTCTGATGAGTAGTTTGATTTTGGAATATATTTATCTTTATACTTAAAATCAACATTTTGCAATAGTTGTTTTATACTAATTTTTGAATTCTTATGATCCGTTGAAATTATTTTATCGTTAGCACAATTTTTTGTTCGATTTTTAACATCATCTTGATCTATTGTTTCACTTCCATTGTTAATCTGATTGAAAATCCTGTCATCATTTTCTAAAATGTTTACGAGTGATGATATGGGAATAGAGTTAGTTTTAGTATACAAATCCAATTCTTTTTGCTCAATTTGGTTCGATTCCTTGAGATACTGAAATATCTTAGCATTCAATTTTATGTCAAACATCTAAAGTGTTTTCAAACTATGCTTGTTTTTCCTTTTAAGTGTAGGTAATTCATGTCTTGAATGGGTTTATCTCAATAAATCGTTTCATTTCGTTACCTGCACAACTTGAACAGAAAGAAAGTGTCTCGTGCTTACTTTTACCTGCTATATTACTTCTCCAAACCTTATTCGACATCCTTTGGGCGTGTGGCGCAGTTGGTAGCGCGCTTCCCTTGCAAGGAAGAGGTCTCTGGTTCGATTCCTGACTCGTCCATTACTTTTTTATTTTTTAAGCTTACTTATCAATTTTATTACTTTCATGAAATGTTTAAACCAACATCAAGCTACAACTTAGTTCAACCTGTTCCTAAAAGCAACCTTCTGATTTCATTTGCAAGAGGAAGTTAAGAGATTCTTCTCCTCTCAAAGACGTTTTTTTCTAAAATTGCCGTTTTCTAGAAAATTCGAAAAAGCGAAAGAAAAAATAAGGAAAATTTGAAATGTGAACATATTTAAATAAATCAGTAACCACTTACAGAAAAACAACCAACCTGTAAACGTCAATTTGTGATTCTTAGTAGTAGAACTAATAAATACCATACCACAACACCCTAATATACAATTAAACATGTCAACAAAAATTTTATTACCAGAAGTTAAATGGGCACAAAGATCTAATGCTAATGATGAAGATAAGAACTATCTTCTTATAACAATTGGTATATCAGATTGTGAAGATCCCAAATTAACCATTGAGAAGGATTTTTTCGAATTGACCGCTAAGTCTAAGGGTCATGTTGGTGACGAGGAAGAACATGAATATAAATTACATATTGATTTTTATGATGAAATATTACCAGAGAAGACATTACATAAAGTGGCCAATGGTAGACATTATTTCTTAAAGATATTTAAAAAGGAAAAGAGAGAAGAATATTGGCCAAGATTGACTAAGGAAAAAATTAAATACAATAATATTAAGACAGATTTCGATAAATGGGTAGATGAAGATGAACAAGAAGAAGCTCCAACTAGTATTCCAGGTATGGATGATATGAGTGCATTAATGGGCGGCGCTGGTGCTGGTGCTGGTGCTGGTATGCCTGGTATGGGTGGTGAAGATAATTTTTCACCAGAACAACAAAAACAATTGGAACAATTAATGGCTCAAATGCAACAACAACAAGGTGCACCAGGTAGCGAAGAATAAATTAAAGAAAAAAAGAATAATTCATTAATTTACCGTAACAATAAAAAAAGTATACTCAACTTCATTTTATTCAAATTTATCTACAATTTCTAATTCAAATATATAAATGAGCACATAATATCTGCAATCTCTTCAAAAAAATGGAAAACACAGCACACTTTCTTGTCCATGATATTTCCATGAATCTTTCTTAGGTGTAGACTAACAGTTACCACGGGCTATATTTATTAATTTAAATTTGAATATAAACAAAATATATAGTAAGTAATGAGAATAAAAAAATTAATGCTTTGTGTTCAAAATATGGAAAAAAAAGGCGTTTATATGCTAATAGATATGCGAGTAATATCATCAAAATGCTATAGTAGGAGGCGAAATCAGTATTATGCATTGATATGTAATCAATTGACAAATTATGAGTCTCCTGTATTTTGTAAAAACTTTAATGATGGTAAACAGTTTTTGATAAATGGGGATTCTATAATTTGATTAATATCCCATCGATGATCCCTTCTAGTTAAAGTGTTTTTAACAATTAATTTAGAATCACTATTTGAATCTTGATATTTATACCATCTCCATTCATAACTTACAATTCTATAAGATGTTGGTTTCTTTCTCTGTCTGACGGTACTGTTCTTGGGTGGATCAAATGGTAACCTATCCTCCAATAAACTATATAGAATAACACCAAGAGCCCACGTATCACTTAAATGACCATCATATGGTATCCCCATCAAAATTTCTGGCGATACATAATCTTCAGAACCACAACGTGCAGTACACATTTCATTTTGTTCAATTTTTTTACATAGACCAAAATCTGTCAATTTGATTAAATTATTTGTTTGTAAAAATTTGGAGAGAATTTCTTTCCGATCTTCATCATCACCAGTGGTATTCAAATTGTAAAACATTTCTTGAATTTCTATTAATGAGTAATTTAACAAAATATTTTCTAATTTCAAATCCCTATGAATAATTGAATGATCATGCAGATATTTCACAGCCATAATTAATTCAGTGAACAGTCTTTGAATTAAAATCAATGATAAATCACCACCAACTTGTGACATCGCAGATAATAAATCACCACCAGAACAATATGGCATAATGATATTACAAGGTGGTAAATTTGAATAATTATTTGATGGATCTCCCAATATTGTTGTCAAAGGTGTTTCGTCCTTTAAGAAGATGGGATCGTTGATACCATATAATGATATAAGACATGGATGATCTAAAATTTGTAGCACTGATAGTTCTCTTTTCAATGCATTTTCAAAATTAATAAGATTTTCTGTTTTTTCACCAGTATCACTAAACATTAATGCCTTTCTATAAACAATGTCTTTCACTGCCACAAATTTCAATTTTTCATGATTCTGAATGTTCGAACCCTTATCAGTTCTTGAAATTAATTTATATAAACTAACAATGCTAAAATTTCCTTCACCAATTTGATTCAATTTGATCCATTCTAGTGTTTCATTAAAATTTTCAACAGAATATCCAGTCAATATATCAGCGATATTTGAGTTTTCTCTTGTATTTTCAATAATCTTGTGGTCATTGATAATGTCAGTAGTACTACTAATTTCCACTGGTGAAATCATAGGACTCTCATTCCACGTGGGTAAGGATGGTACACGTTTCGGCGATGAAGACTTGGCTCTTGCAAATTCAGATACTACACGATGTTCAGTTTTCAGAGTATCATCTAGAGATAAATAATTTTTCTCTCCCTGGGATGTTCTTTTCCTTATAGAAATATTACCTCCCGCAGTATGGTAGCTGCCATTAGAAGTACTACTTGTAGTATTATCACTTGTGATAGTACCGTCATTGTCAGATATGTCAGTGGCGACAAAACGCGTTCCTTCATTCATATTAACTGAATTTAAATTTGATAAACCAAGACCACCCATTGGTGATGATACTTTGTAAGTTACTGGTGTTGGGAAGTTGTTAACACGTTCAAAAGTTGCCTGCTGCACATTCTGTGGTGGCGTAATAATATCTTTACCACTGGTAAACGCAGCATTTGGAGGAGCAAAAATATCATGGTTCATCTTACTTTGTTGTGGATCAATATTTTCCAAATTACTATTCGGTATAACAGTATTTTGATTTAATTTTTCAGGAACAGCACTAGCCGGTGTTGTATCATTATTTGTATTAACCTTTAAAGTAGCATTTTTAGTTTTATTAGAAAGTGACAAATTAATGTTGTGTATATTCAACTTATTTGAGTATAAATGTTCAGTCATATCCACGTGAAGTACCTGTTTTGTGAGTATTTCTACATTCAATGGAGCAAAACCAATACTTTTTTACTTTCAGTATGCACTTTTAGGGATACGTCACGTAGCTGTAAGGTCTTATTTTCTCGAGTAACTACGCTAAAAATGAGAGCAGATGATTAAAGTACGGTTTTATAACCTAAGATTTTCGAGAACAAAGGGGAACGAATCACAAAAATGATGAGCTTGAAAAAAATGACGAGAATTTGGAAAATGAAACCTAATTTCTTTTACGTGAATATTTCCTCTTTGGGTCAGAGATTTTCGTTTTTTTCTGTTAGGGGATTGGGTTCCGAGCTACTAAAAAAGTTAGGGCTTTGTTTTGAAGATCCGTTACTTCCTACTGCGTTACCTGAATAGTTCAGATATACTTATATACAGATGTGCTCATTTATATATATTGTTGTCTTGTTGTTTGGTGATATCTCGCTGTTCGAACAGTTGATTTAAGTTTTCTGTCTTTTACTTAATTGCTCTAAAATCCCACCTGATTTACTACGGCTAGCAGATCTCTTGACACCATTTGTGAGAGCTTTCATCTTTTTATCATATTTAGCTTGCTGATCAGACCTCGTCTTTTCACCTAGTTTTTGTAAATTGAGGTCCTTCTCAACCAATTCTTTGTTGTCTTCCGAATTAATGGTTTCCAACCAATGTAACAACTGAATTTCCTTACCATAACCTTCAATATTATCATTATCTTTATATGGTGTCTCTAAGATTAACGGTATACCTTCAAATCTCTTATCATTGGCAATCAATCTGAAAGTTTCTAATCCTAAAAAGCCCTGTCCTAATCTTTCATGAAGATCTTGTTTAGAATTTAATGGTGCCTTGGAATCATTTAAATGCAGAGCATTCAAATATTTAAAGCCAATGATTTCATCAAATTGGGTCCAAAATTTATTAAATTCAATTTCAGTACTTATATCGTAACCTGATGCATAAGTGTGACAAGTATCAATACAAACGCCAATACGATCTTTATTATCTACTAATTCAATTAAATCACGTAAATCTTCTAATTTATTTCCAATCACATTATCTTTACCTGACATGTTTTCTAACACAATCTTGATAGTACTAGTTTCATCATGTGCTTTATTGATAAAATTAGCCAGTTGTTTAATTTGCAATGGAAGGTTACCACCTTTCAAAGCAGAACCAGGATGTAAATTATATAATTTAATACCTAGTTTTTCACAATTTGTAATCTCATTAATAAATAGACCAAAGGCTTTATCTGCTTTCAATAAATCTGGATTACAAAGATTAATAAAATAATGACCATGTGGTAAAATATCAGTCTCTGGATTATAATTATATTTTTCACAATTTAATTTAAATTCATCAATTTCATCATTAGTCAAATTTTTTTCATTCCAACGTCTTGGCGAATTCATAAACATAGCGAAAGATTGACATCCAATCTTATTAGCATTCAAAATACTTTGTGCTATACCACCTGCAGTGGAAACATGACATCCAAATTTATATCTTGATTGAGTGTTTCTTAAAAAGGTTGTCATTTAGTTAGGAATAAATGAAAGAGCGATGAGATATTTTTTCTTCTGAGCTGGATAAGTGTATAGCAACGTTATTCAAATAATTGCTTTTTTGCGTGTGGGGTATGGCTAATCTATGTTGTCTTGCCTCTCCAGGAGCTTCAACAGTTTAGAAAAGATTTCTTTTTTCAGTACTTTGTTTGAAAATGAAAAAACCCAAGTAAGAAAACATCTTGAAAAATAAAGTGTATTAATGGCCAGATAAGGGTGAAAAATATCACCTACGTAGCGGTTTGTCTATAAACTATTTCCTACTGTCACAATATATAAAAGTTTTTATTTAGTGCTTTTTTATAAATATATTACAAACTTTTGTTTAAGAAATCTGCATACATGTCTATTAATCTATCCACATTTAAATTCCTTAACTTATTCAATTGAATAAATTGTCTTTTCAGTCTTTGTAATTTAACAATATTAACAGTTGACAATGGCATTTGTATAAATAAACAGTTTGGGTCATTAATATTATTACCTCTGATCAAAAATCTTTGACCCATTGGATCTTGACCAATTGAGTTACAATTGCTAATGAATTCTGTAATTAATTTATTAACTTTTGTTGTTTCATTCTCTAATTGATTTATGAAATTTGAATCCTGTGCTGGTCTTAACACTGTGACTGAATTTGCCTTTAATTTATTTGAGCAGTTGGAGTTATCTAAATTTTTCTTATTGCTATTATTAGATAAATTGAAGATCGTATTGATAATTTTATCGGCTAAATTAGAATCTTTTTCTATATCATCCACCCCATTAAGTAAATTGAATAATGGTGAATCCCAACGGTTATCGGGATTAGGTTCCTCAAATCTAGCAATAAGATCATTTAATAATTTAGGATCCCATTTTTCATGAGAACTATCTGCCTCGTTATCAGAGTTAAATTTTTCATTGATATCATTCACTGAAGACATGATATGGAATAAAGCAAATGTAGTATTAGCATTTTTCACTTCACAATGTAACTGGTATCTGAAACCTTTAATGTAATTTAATGAATCAATAATGACAATATTATAACGTGAAAGATCTCGTCTTACCACTGAAGTAATTTT
Organism: Grigorovia transvaalensis; assembly: GCA_003708445.3. Classification (NCBI taxonomy): domain Eukaryota; kingdom Fungi; phylum Ascomycota; class Saccharomycetes; order Saccharomycetales; family Saccharomycetaceae; genus Grigorovia; species Grigorovia transvaalensis. Next base: position 43,388 of record PPXN03000023.1, on the reverse strand, counting down.
ACTTCTTAAAGTTCTTTCATCTTTAGAAGTAATGTAATCACTATGTTTAATACCGAGTTTTTCATCATTGTAGTATATTATCTTATAATTACTTAAATATTTTGAATTGTCAATTTTTTCTTGTAAAAGTTTCACTAGTTTTTGAGCATAAGTAGTCTTACCACAAGATGGAAATCCGGTAAATAGTACTAGCGGCATTTACAATATTGTTGTTATTAACAAAGAGTTTGCTTTTTTTCTGTATCGGTCGAACTGAACTTCTGTGGTATCTGTATTTTTTCTTTTTCCTATAATTTTTTTTTCAGTTCTACATTTTTTTCATTTCTTTAAATTTTTCGAGTTCACCAATTTATTTTCACTCAGTCACGTTCTCCGTCTTACTCAAATAACAAACAAGGTTCAATGAGTTCAAAAAATCGATATTGCATTCAGGAAAATAAAGTAGTTTCTGATGTAATTCATATGGGAAATCAAAAAAGGTTAAATTAGAAAAGATTAATTTGACGTTGAAATTAGTTCCTATTTATTTTTAAAGAATTTTTATCAAGAATTACATTATTTTATAGTAATATGGTAATAGTAGTACCGGACCTTAAATTCTGTAAATATTGAATGTTTTCCCATATAATAGGTAGTGTAATTTGAGCAATTTACCCAAAACAGATTTTAGGTTTCCAAAATGGTACAAAATAAGAAAAAGGTAGAATTTGAGTCTATTTTTCCCCTGTAGGAATTAAACAATAAAAGGATATTTTTTGATGAACATTGAAACAGATAAGGTTTTAGGTGTACAAAAAAGAAATATATGAGAATTATAGTGAGATAATCGAAGTAAAGCGTAGAAAAAGCGTGTGATAAACCCCCCACAAAGTTAAATAAGTTCATATATTTTTGTCGTACTATTTCTTAAGAATTCCCGCTAAGTATAGTATAGCTCCTGAAACAAGAAGGCAAGACTTACCAGCAGAGTTATCTATATTGCATATCATACAATATAACAAATAAACCGGGAAGGATCTTTTTCAACAAAGTTCATCCTTCCTCCCCCTCAAGAGGTAAAAAGATCATGTTTCAATCATGTTATGAATGGAATCGAAACTTGAGATTTGCCAAGTGTTTATTTCCATATATTTCAAATAATATGCAAAGAGTTTACTTATACAATGATATATGGAATTAGGTTTCGAAGAGAATTAATTCCGTTATCACCATCGGAAATAATGAAAACTTGGTACTACTAATGTACTGTAATTTGAAAGATGAAATGCATGATTAAAGAACTGTATTGACTTTCACTGGAAATAACATTTCAAATCCGCAACCTAGATTGTGTCTGGATGACAATATTGCAGATGAAGCTTACTAAGATGAACTCCTAATCTTTCGACATTATGGTTACAAAAAAAGTCCGCAAAGCCGAACAAACATTACAATAGAATTATATTTTTTTTTTTCAAACAACAGATCGAAAATAGTAAATAGAATAGTTTTTTTTGCCCATAGTCCAAAAATGGTGTGGGAAGAATTATGACCAGCAAGATTATTTCATTCTTACGTGTTTCCACTTTAACCATCATCGGTAAGATAAATTAACCGCTGATCGTTCGAGACGGCCGTCCACTTCCCCATTGGGTAATTTTACAACAGACCATATCCCAACAGGAAAGATTTGTATTTTATTGGAAATGAACGGGAATTGCCCCTTAGTTTTGTTACATGTGAAATCCAACCAAGAAAAGTTTATTCTTTATAATAATGTTTTTGATAGAGCCTTGTACGGGGGTTTCTGACCATCTCAAAATTAGCGTTTCTCGGAATTAGTTAGCGGTTATTTCCCACTGCAACAGAAAAGAAACGAAAATGGAATAAAGCAATGTTGCCTGCTGCGGGAATTCTCTGCCATGCAGCTGCTATTTTAGTTTGCATTTCTGTTTATTCGCGGGCCGAACGTAACTCCATTATGCCATGGCATTGTCTCTTTCTCTTTCTCCATTTTCCTCCCAAACAGCGGTTTTTCCCCAGGAATGAGATTGTCACAATCTATCTTGATTTGTTGTAAAAATATATATATACTCCGTTATTGATCTTTAATGGGATTTTGTATATTGTTTAGTCTTACTGCTTTTTAATTTGGGCTCTTTTTTTTACTCTATTCATTTGAATAAACAATTGATCTTAAACTTCAATTTACACTCATCCTCTCCTATAAACGTTTCATTTCGTTTTTGTTTTTGTTTTTTTTTTTTCTTGAGAAAGGATTTTAAGCCTTTTATGTAACAAAAGAGAATACAAGTTTTATTTTTTTTGATTTTAACAACAAAATACATATTCATTTGCATAATTTTGATATTTCTTTCATTAAAATATTAAAATACTAACTCTCCAAAAAGAACCGCATTATTTATTATTAAACATTTATCATAAACTATCAAAAAATTAAAAAAATAAATTATTATTATTATGACACATTTTACTCCAATCGTACCAAAGAAAAGATCAATTAGTAACGCGTACCAAAACACTTCAAGTAGAAATTCAATCGGTGCAGTAAGAATAAAGAACAATTATTTCGAAAATAATAATAATGATAATTCAATTGAGAATAATAACGTCAAGGGAAATACCGTTTTAAAAATTTCCAGAAATTGGATATTACCACCAAGACCAAGACCAGGTAGAAAATCTATTGATCAAATGGATTCAAACATTTTCCAAAAAAGTCAAAATGGTTCATCATCGCCTACTACAAATGAAATTGATAATAATGGTAGTAATAATACTGTCTTAGCATTTCTAAATTTAGATGATAATTTATCTCAAACTAGTACCATACCAAATGATGTTAAACAATTATTCAACAAAGATAATAATACCGATATGATTAAAGATGGTAGTGATGACATAAATTTAAATTCAAATATTTTCACTAAAAAAATTAAATCTAGTAAAAATCATAAGAGTAATAATAAGACCACCGGTAGAAATATTAAGAATGAAAATTGTGAAAATATTAACATTATTAATACTACTAGTAGTGAAAATATCGGTTTGAAGAAAAACAAATCAAGGAAAATTAAGAGGAAGGATAACAGCAATAAAATTACAAAAGATAACATTAAAACAGAGGAAGATTCAGATTCAAAAGACATTGCCATTGATTTATTCAACTTCAAATTAAAGATTAAAAAGGAACTATTAAATAATCAAGATGAATTTATCTTGGACAGTTTGAATAAAAAATATGATGAATCCCTATTAACCAAGGAAAATCAAAACGGTTTAACTACACCTAATCTTCTAAGTCAACAATCTTCAGAAAAATCCATTCTCATGACCAAAGATCTTAAAAAATTGAGAAATAATTACCATGACGATATGAAGAAAAAGGATTCCTTCATATTGAATACTTTATCACCTTCAACTACTTTAGTGCCCACACCAATCAATAATGGTTATGATATCGACTCAATAATGATCCCAAATATTCATTCAAATTATAATAGTACCAAAAATTTCGATTCTATGAATGATAACAAATGTAAAGAATTCGAATTAAATAAACCAAATGACCGAAAATTCAACATAAATTATAATTATGATATTAGCAATAATACAGAATTTATTGAATCTTCAACTAATGAATCTATGGAAAATAATATTTATGACAATATATGGACATTCATACCACGTTATACTAATAATAACAATAGCATTTATTACAATACTAATAATAATCAAGACAGCATCACAACCTCGAAATCTGGTACCATTGATGATGATTATGTTTACATTGCACCATCTTTGGAGGAACTAATTGATGAACAAGATTGTATGTTATAAAAAATATTCATAAACAAAGGGCATTTTTTTCGATAATGGAATTAAAATTTTTGTTATTATTCTTTGTTAATTTGTTCGCTTTCTAAAGCAGGCTTTATTGCATTGTTTGTCTATTTTCTTTTCTGTTTTACTTCTTCTATATGATATATTTGGGAAAGGAAATTAATTCTATTGATATTTATTTATATATGTAATCATATTTATTCTTTTATTATATATATTCGTCACCATTATTTTATAATACATTCATTGTATGCGACCTCTTTGTTTCTGTTTCATTCCGGTTTCAGTTTCATAAATCTGTTTGGTAACTATTTTCGAGATTTTATTTTTTTTTTTTAATTTTTCCAGATTTTTAATATTCCCATAGTAACTTTTCGAGTAAACATCGAATTCCAAAAAATTAAAACGTTCATCTTCTTTGAATAGTAAATCGAATTCAATTTAATGGACCAACTAAAAATTGAATTAAAGCAATGGGAGAATTTATTTATTTCCAAATATGGCAGAGATCCATCGATTAGTGATATAGATAAATTACCTGATATAAAGATTAAATATAAGAAATACTCTAAATTAAAGAAGAAGCTTTTGACAAAAACTTATCCAAATGAAAAGAAGTTGAAATCACTTGGCCAGAAATATAATTCTGATAAAAATACAAGCATCAAAACGAGTAAAGATTTTGCTAAGACGCCAGAAAAATTTCAAGAAAATTATACACATTCTAAGAACTCTCATGATAAACAAAAACTAAATGAGAACAACTCAACTTTTTCTAGCAATAAGAAACTTCGAAACGATTTGGATAGTATTGGTCCAACACCTCAAGTTATTGGTAAATCTATATCAATCTTGGATTTGTCCCCCATCAAGAAAAACCTCAATTTAGAGCTATTTGAAGATGATGAAACACCAAATCAAATAACTAATGGAGAAGATAATGAAAATTATATGGCTGAAAGCTCTCAATTTCTAGATGAAAATGATGACACAATAGAGAACAAAAACAACAAAGACAAGTTAGGTAACAAGATATTACCAAAACCAATACTCAATGCTACATATGGTCCAAACTCACCATTGAAACTACCAACACTTTTAATTAATAATGATAAAATAATATTCTATAATCATAATACACCTAAAAAACTCAGTAATGTTACACCACAGAAATATAATAATACCCCCAATAGCACCCAAAATACGATAAGTGGAAATTTATCTGGTAGAAACCTGACAGATACTTTGGCCAACCATCTTGTAAGCAAATCATTTATAAGTCCATCACCCATATGGAAAAAATCTTTGAACAAATCATTGATGGAGTTGGAAAATGAATATAAATCAATAAGAAAAGAACTAAAATTGATTGAAGAGAACGAAAATGAAGTTAATACTGATGAGGATACTAACCAGAAAACTTTAAGTACTGATAGTAACACAGATAAAAAAGATGGCGGCAAATTGAACGATACAGATGAGGATGAAGAAGATGAAGAAGGAAACACCGAAACTGATCATTACTCTGAAGAACAAACTGCAGCTAACGAAGATGCCACATTAGTTGAATCAAGCCTTGACGACGAGCTTGATTCAAAAGATTCTAGCAATGGAACCAGTAAATATAAAGCTAAAACTATCAAGACAAAACGTAGGCATGTCATTAAAAGAATTAATGATGATAAAGATTTCACTTATGATATTAATGAAAACATTAACTTACATGCAATGCTACGTAGTATAAAGAAGCGTAAAATCATTAAGTTTTTCCATGATGAAACTATTGTTAACGATGATACCGATTATACTCTTGAATCGGACAATGTGAATCAAGATGAGGAAGCTAGTAAACCTCCAAAAAAGAGTAACAGAAAAAAGAAATATAATTTAGTGAGTAATAATTTTAGAAGATTAAAATTACCACGAAGAAACAATGGAAGAAAGTCTAATTGGAGAAGAAGGTAAACTAACTATTATTCTTTCATGAAGAAAGGTGAAGCTAAAATGAAATTTTTTAAACTATGTATGAAACTACTATAAAAATCAGGGAATATATGAAAATGAATTTAATGAAATGTAATTTTATACTATCCTTATTCAATCGAATGACAACTCAAATATTACTTAATACATCCTCAATCAAATGGTCGCCCGCCAAAATTGGTACGTATTTATGATTTAATTGTTTTAAATATTTGAAACAACATATTATTACATCTGCTAAATCATCTCTTTCCAAAGTCAATTCATTGCTTAATTTCTTTTGGCGATAAAAGGAATTGATTTCTTCCACATTTTTAATCTTTCCAGTGGAGTTATTATTCTGTGTTAACCAACCAGTCTTCAACACTGTCCAATTCAAATTAGAAGCTTTTAGTTCATGCTCACAGCATCTTTTCGCAATAATATAATTTTTGATTAACCCTTCTAAGGACCACCAATTTTTCCTTTCTTCAATATCGATGACACTAATAAAGACAATATGTGGTGCTTTATGGTAAACTATACCCACTGGATCTTCATTATTGTCTTTTAGTTTTGTCATATTGTTTTTATTTCTTTCATTTAGAATTTTACAAGCTTCAATACACTTGAAAAACCCATCAATATCTACTACGAATAGTTGGTGAATATCAGATTGACAAGCACTTGCCAGGAATACAATTACATCCAGTCCATTAAATTTGTCCACTAATTCATTTACTTCATTGGTATTAAAATTAATTGGTTTATATATGATTCCGTTATCTAAATGTGAATCAGTTATTGACCTAGTAAAGCCTGTAATATTTTTAAAATCTCCTTCAGTGAATTTCTTAATCAGTATTCTCCCTGTACGACCATTAGTGCCAATAATACCAATTTTAACATCTTCCAAACTTGATACCTCCATTTGAATTTTCCAAAGAATATGTATTAAGAAAGGAGAGGAAATATAGAAATTTTGGCTAAATGAGATAAACTCGGTTGATTTCCTTAGCTATTTCAATGTAAGTCAACACAATAGTAGCTCTCAAATAATTAATTAGACTTATTCTATTTGGTTTATCCGATGCCTGCAGAGAAACTATTTAAAGGTAATCCCTGTCGCGGATTTTAAAATCCGCTATTTGTAATCAGATAGTCACGCGGTCTTTTGATTACGTCATTACTTACTGTTTGTGTTGCATAATGTGCTTACGAGGAAAGGTTTCCAGTTCCTATGCTGACTAATCATTTCTACGGATGTTTTTGTCATCCTTTATGGGGCTTCCTGCTTTGAATGGAGTTACAAGTACTAAAGTTTTTTGTTGGACAGTACACACACAAAAACCATTCATATAAATACACCATTATATATTTGGAATTTTTACAGAAGTGTAAGATAAATAATAAGACAAAGTAGCTTTAGAAACAGGGAGAAAAATGTTTAGAAATATAATTAGAAATAATGATATCAATTGGGTTAAACATCCACCTCAATCTATAAATTTCAAAGATGTTAAGATTGCCATTATTGGTGGTACGAATGGGATTGGTAGATCAATTTCACAAGAATTAGTGTCTAATGGTGCCCAAGTTACAGTAGTTGGTAGAACCTTCCGTGATAATGAATTAAAGGATAAGATTAATTTTTTGAAAGCTGATTTGAGTACAGTAAAAGAATGTGAGAGGATTGGTAAAGAATTGACCAATGAGGGAGATTGGACTCATATTGTTTTCACTACTGGTATTTTAGCTAAAAGTGAAAGGGAAGTTAATAAAGAAGGTATTGAGATGGATGTAATGGTTAGTTATTTGAGTAGATATATTATTCTTAAGGAACTATCTGACTCACTAAAAAAGAAATTTAAGTTCCAATTGGAAGATGGTAACAATGAACAAGATGGAGGAGAAATGTTGAAACCAAGAGTATTTGTCATGGGGTTCCCTGGTAACCAACAAGCTGGTGATCCTGATAATTTGAATTCCGATAAGGGTAAATATAATAACATGAATACCCATATGACTACTGTTGCAGCAAACGAATCATTAGTCATGAAATATGCGAAAGATTCCACAAACTTTAATATCTATGGACTAAATCCCGGTATAATCAGAACTGATATTCGTAATAATGTTTATGGTGCACATACATGGATTCGTAACGCTTTGGAATGGATAATTGGTAAGACCCAACAGGATACAAACACATACAGTAAGAAACTTATCCCATTATTAGTAACACCAGATATTGAAAAACATAACGGTACCAGTTTTAATAATAACATTGAAGCAATTCTTCCAAGTAAATGCATGAATATGGAACTAGTGAATAAGTATGTTGATGCTAGTGAGAGGTTGATTGAGATCGCTCATGCTCAAAGTAATTCCAATGAGTAAGCAAATCTTTCCTCAATGCTGCTTATGTCATAATATCTAAGCTAATACTAATAAAAAAATGAAAAATGCTGATTACCTCAGCATATTACGTGTGTATGTGTTTTTTAAGTACTATATAAGCACAAAGTTTTCTATACATAGTACCGTTAGCACTGCTAATGAAATGTTTCGATCAGAAGAACCTGCCAAGCGGAGCGTGGTCTAATAGTATGAATCCTAGAAGGTAGTCCTTGTAGCATATGGAGTCCACACTATGTGGACCCTACACTATAAAAGACTCTACAGTATAGAAACGTGTTAGGCAATCCGAATAGCGGTCACGCTTTGCCGTTGCTTGTGAATGACCGGAAAAAATAGCACTGCATACTCAATTCACTCAAATCGTGACACATCGCATGCAAAAGGTAACACAGTTTTATATATTTATTCTTGCTCTGAGATCAATGAGCTGTTTTTCGCTCATCGAATCTCTTTCTTACTTGCTTGATCTCATACTGTTTCATTCATAGAACTTGACTTGGTAACTGGCTGTTAGTCTCTTTTTTCACATCTGTGCTAGAGAACCCCTCATACCTATCTATATACACACCCTTGTGTTGCTATTCACAACGATGTTGCGATCGATCAAAATACCAAATCTTCACTCAAGACTCCCCCAATGTTTCTCTAACCCTAGTAGAATCAGCACAGCAAGAAATCTAACCATCACATCATCAGTACATCGATCATTCTTGAATAACATACAATTGGCACAACCAGATAAGATATTGGGTATTAGCGAATTTTATCACAAGGATACAAACCCGAAAAAGGTTAATTTAACTGTAGGGATCTACAAGGACAATAACGGTATCGTAACCACTTTCCCATCAGTAGCAAAGGCAATAAATCTCTTAGAATCACCCAAAGATCTAAATTTATCATATTTACCCATCACTGGTAATAAAGCATTTACAAATAGTGTGGAAAAATTTCTATTTAGGGATTCTTGCCCAATTACAAGTTTACCATACCTTAATAACGATAAGATTTCATTTACACAAACTTTAAGTGGTACGGGTGCCATTGCCATAACAGCGAAATTTTTATCTAAATTTGTGTCAAATACTGTCTGGTTACCAAATTATTCTTGGGCAAACCATTTAAATATTTTCCAAAGTAACGGATTTGACACTGTTAAGTTTTATTCTTACTATGGCCCACAAAGTAAAAAATTAACTATAGATAAATGGTTAAACGAATTGGAACAATCACATGCGGGAAGAAATTCTGCAGATAAGCCACAATGTATCTTATTGCATGCTTGTTGTCATAACCCAACAGGTTTAGACCCCACGAGGGATGAATGGATCAAGATTATTGACACAATAAATGAACTAGGTATGGTGCCTATTATTGATATGGCTTACCAAGGCTTAGAATCAGGTAATTTGATTGATGATGCCTATTTATTAAATATGTGCCTCAAGAAGGGTAATTGGCGAAATGGGTTATATCTTTGTCAATCATTTGCTAAAAATATGGGATTATATGGTGAAAGAGTAGGATCATTGAGTATAATAACACCATTACAATCAAACCGTAATGTAAAGTTAGCAATTGATTCACAAATCAAACCTATCATTAGATCAATCTATTCATCACCGCCAAGTTTTGGTTCACGTATTGCCAATATTGTCTTATCAAATGATGATTTGAAGACTCAATGGTTTAATGATGTTAAACAAATGGTCAATAGATTAAAATCAACAAGATCTAAATTAAATGAAAATCTGAATTGGCCCAGTTTGGTAGATTATGAAAGACAACATGGTATGTTTTATTTCACAAATTTTACACAAAGGCAAGTTGAAAGATTGAAAAATGATTATTCCATTTATTTGACAACTGATGGTCGATTATCATTGAGTGGTATAAATGATTCCAATATAGATTACATTTCAGAAGCATTGTGGGATGTCTCACTCAATAAATGATAACAAATAGGGAAAAAACATTAAATGCATTTGTGTACGTTTATTCATATATACTTCCTTCTCTACGTACATTTTATTTTTAAATTTTAATATCTTGTTCTTTGTTTTTCACTTTTGCGGAAATCTTTTTACACTATACTTAAGCTGTAAACAGTTACAACAATAAACTAGTATCTATGGCTCCCATCTCTCTTGTCTTCCCATCACCACACATCGTATTTCAAAGGCATATTGTCCAAATTCCCCAAAATCATTTAATAACTTAAATAACGCGTCTTATATTTTTTTTTATATTTGAATTTCTTTTAGAACAATAAAGGGATTTAACAATTTAATATATAATAAAGAAATAGATTAAATTTTTTTTCAATTAGAAGTAATTAAATCATTCAACGGTAACAGATTTAGCTAAATTTCTTGGGAAATCGACATCGATACCCTTATTAGCAGCTAACCAGTAAGACATCAATTGTAATGGAATAATATTTAATAAACCTTGTAAACAGTCCACAGTTTGTGGAACTTCCAAAGTAATTAATTTACCATTTTCTTCATTCTTCTTAGACCAAACTTCATCATCTTTATTACAAATAATAATTGGTTGACCATTTCTTGCCATAACTTGTTGAACACAGGAAACAACTTTTGGGAATAAAGAATCTCTTGTTGCAAAGGCAATAATTGGTAAATTTTCATCCACTAAGGCTAAAACACCATGTTTCAATTCACCAGCAAGAACACCTTCAGAATGCATATAAGAGATTTCCTTAATCTTTAATGCACCCTCTAATGCAGAAGCATATTGATAACCTCTACCTAATAGTAATAAAGATTTTTGATCCTTTAATTCCTTTTCACAAAGTTCTTTAATCTTTGGTTCTAATTTAAGTACCTCTCTAATTTGATTTGGAATTTCCTTTAACCCTTCAAAAATTTGCTTTCTTCTTTCTAATTTAGATACTCTATCATCAGATAGACAAAGTGCAAACATCACTAATGCAATGTATTGCGAAGTATAGGCCTTTGTGGAAGCCACACCGATTTCTGGACCAGCATTAATATGAACACCACAATGCGTAGCTCTAGAGATGGAAGAACCTACACAATTCACAATACCCACAGTTAATGCACCTCTTTCTAAACAATAATTTAGGGCAAGCATAGAATCAGCTGTTTCACCACTTTGAGAGACAAATACACAAATATCGTCTCTAAACACAGGCGATCTTCTATCTAAGAAATCTGAAGCTAATTCCACACTAACTGGAATTTCTGATAATTCTTCAAAAATGGCACGAGTTGCTAAACAAGAATGGTAAGATGTACCACAAGCAATCATAATCAATCTACGTGCTCTTCTAATGGCAGGTAACCAAGCTGTTAAACCACCCAGGACAATTGAATTATTATTAAAATCAATTCTACCTCTCATTGTATTGAATGTTGATTCTGGTTGTTCAAAAATTTCCTTTTGCATAAAATGCTTGTAATTACCCTTCATGATTTGTGCTAATTCTAATTCTAAAGTTTGAATACTTCTTGTTACTGATGTACCAGCTTCTCTTCTTGATCTATGAATATGTAATTCACCATCATGAATATGTGCAATATCATCATCTTCCAAAAATAAGACTTTCTTAGTATGTTTAATAACAGCCGAGGCATCAGAGGAAACAAAAAATTCGATTGGTGCTGGCATACCATCTTCTGATAAAAATGCTCTTGATTGTGAGTGTCTTAAATTAAATTCACTCGAGGCAATTGGTAATAAAGGTTCATTATGATTATTACTGATAAATGCCGTTGGGTTTTTCGTGTTATTTGATACCATTGGAACCTCTGTATCTTCAGCAATTGTATTTAATGGTCTTTCTGGTCTATTATTTTCATCTGGGAATTCTACATCCACGAAATCAACTTTTAATTTCTTATCAGATTTAACACCAATTAAAAGTGGTGAACCTTTCTTAGCTGCAATGACTTCATTGGGGTAAAAAGATGATCTACAAAGTAAACCATAGGACCCATCTAATTCAGAAAGTACTAATTTAGCTAATTCATGGAAATCTAATTCGATACCATTAGCTAAATTGGTTTCATAAATATGTTTAAATAATTGAGCAATACATTCTGTATCAGTATCACTTTCAAATTTAAACCCTTTACTGGCTAAATAAGTTCTCAATTCTCTAAAATTTGTAATAATACCATTATGAATAATAACAAATTCATTACTTGGATCAGATCTTTGAGGATGACAATTAGTTTGCTTTGGTTGACCATGAGTAGCCCATCTTGTATGAGCAATACCGACATGTGACACAAAAGTAACGTCTCTATTTAAATTAGCCTTAATAATTTCTTTCTTTAATGATTCCACTTTACCAATTTGTTTCACAATTAAAGTTGTATTTGGTTCATCACCGTCGATGGCGATACCCGTGGAATCATAACCTCTGTACTCTAATCTTTCTAAACCTTCAACTAAAGTGTCTACAATTTCACCTCTTGATTTTTCGACTAAATAATTACAATAACCAAAGATACCACACATTTTTTCTTTTCAAACTAAAAAATACTTTGAAAACAAGAACAAAAGAAACTAATTTTGGGATTTATATTGATTACTCAATTGAAATGCTAGTAATCTTCTAACTGCAATTATGTTATATATAAAAAGCTCACCTTTAGGTTTATATCTTTTGTGGTAAATCCAGAATTACAAAAAAAATATTTTAGTATTCTTAAATGAAATCAAAATAAAAATTACATTTTCCATCTTTGTTGTCGTCCAGATTTCCTAAACGGGTAAAGTAATTCTGACCATGTCAAATGACGACAAGATCTTTCCCTACGGGCAGTTCTCAGCCACTGCCGTGGTAGGTTATGATCGATTAAAGAAGGAGGGTTGATTGTAAGACCCCTCACTGGTGTGGCCAGGGTTTGATGTTTGTTCGATATGCAACTTCCCTTTTGGGTAAAGATTAAGTCGTGTATATTTTTAGAAACTCCTCGACGATTTAGGGAATGTAGATCGCCACGCCAAAACAAGCTTCTATATTGATCCAGTTGAGGTAGTCACTAAGATCTGGCAGCAGAGATATAAGAAATATACATATATACATATATACATACGTATATGTATATATATATATATCATACACAAACTTTTATATCGGCTTGCAATTCTGAGTTTTTGGAATGATTTTGATTGCAACCTCCTCGAAGTTCTTCACAAAGTTCGCTATCAAATCGGAAAGCTTGTTGTCCAATTCCTTGTTATGCAAACACTTTAGTGGACATGCAACGGTATTACCCGGAAAAAATGCTGCGTTTCCATACTTCCTTGCTTGTTCAAGGCAGTAACTGGAAGATATTTCTCGAATGAAAACATCCTAGTCACTTGAAACAAAACAAAACAAAACATATTCTACAAATTGTCGTATTATATTCTTTTTCGTTATTATCTCACTTTGCCTATTCTCCCTTAACTCTTCGTTTTTCCTTACCTCATCACAATCCTTGTTTTCAAAGATCTAAAACAATGATTCGTTATCCAATGCTTAAGAGATCAATGTCGTCTGCTATACCTAAAACATTCAAGTCTATAATCTATTCATCCCATAACGCGGAGGACTGCACTCAGGTGCTCAAAGTACACTCCTATGAACCAAAAATTGATCTAGATAACACTATTGTCTTGAAGAATTTGGCATTCCCCATTAATCCATCCGATATTAATCAACTACAAGGTGTCTATCCATCTAAACCAGAAAAAACTTTACAATATAGTACCACTGAACCAAGCGCTATTGCTGGGAATGAAGGTGTTTTCGAAATTATTCATTTACCTCTCGAAACTACAAGTAATAACACCAAGGATAATTTACAATCTTTCCAGAAGGGTGATTGGGTTATTCCATTACAAGCAAATCAAGGTACTTGGTCCAATTATAGAACAATTAATGATCCTAAACAACTAATCAAAGTAAATGGGTTAGATCTTTTCACTGCTGCTACTGTATCTGTCAATGGTGTCACTGCATACCAACTAGTTAACAATTTTGTTGATTGGTCTAATCCAGATAAACCTGAAAACGAATGGCTAATTCAAAATGCTGGTACTTCTGGTGTGTCCAAATTGGTATCACAAATTGCAAAAGCTAGAGGTATCAAAACTTTAAGTGTAATTAGAGACCGTAATAATTTCAATGAAGTGGCCAAAATTTTAGAGGATAAATATGGTGCCACAAAAGTTATATCTGAATCACAAAATAATGATAAATCTTTTGCAAAGGGTGAATTACATGATATCTTGGGTCCCAATGCTAGTATTAAATTAGCTTTAAACTCTGTTGGTGGTAAATCAAGTGCTGCTATTGCTAGGAAATTAGTAAATAACTCAAAAATGATCACTTACGGTGGGATGTCAAAGCAACCAGTGACTGTGGCAACATCTTTACATATTTTTAAAGGGTTAACATCTTTGGGTTATTGGGTAACAGAATTAAATAAGAAAAATCCAGAGATTAAGATTGATACGGTGAAAAATTTCATCAAATTGTATAATGATAAAAAGATTATTTCACCTAAGGATGATCTTAATATTTTGAAATGGGATGTCAAAAATTTCACTGATGCTGAATTATTAGAGTTGATTAAATATGGTATCAATAATAAAAATAATAAAAATGTAGTGGTTCTTGACTGGGAATGATTTTGAAATAAACCAAAACCCACGTACCCTAACATAACACTAACTAATGGCTTTTAATATGTAAATACCACATTTTTTTATATTTATACTATACATAAATAAATATTCGTTTCAAAATAAAAGATAAAAAAAAAACTACTATATTATGTCGAGTCGCTCTTTACAAGTGCGATCGTCAAACTGACTAAAGTTCTCCAAACTTATCATAGGTTGATCTCCAATTTTCATAGAAACCTTTGAAAAATTTGATACCTAATCCAATATCTTTCGAACCGGTAGCAGCTCTAATACTATGCATAGCTAGTTGTGCAATACCCAAATCAATGGTACGTGCACCAGTTTGTGCTGCTAATGATGGTCCAATGGTGCCACCCGATCTTGAATCATTCTTGATTTGGAAGTATTGAATTTTGTCATCATTCCTTCTTGCTAATTCTTCAATAAATGCAAACCCAACAACATCTGTGGCCATGTGTGCGTTTGGATCCAATGATAATGTAACACCTACATTTGGTTTTGGTGAATGATTTTTCATATAAACATTAGCAAAATTCGGATTAAACATATGATTTACATCAGCTGATAGTATAATCGAATTAGCAAAAAGTGTATGCAATTCATTAAAGTTAACATATGAATGAGCATAAGCTGCACGAGCAATTGTCGATTCTAATAATCCACCTTTTGCCCCCTGTCTCGATAATGAACCCACTTCTTCATTATCAAATAAACCTAAAACTGAAAATGTATTAAGCTTCTCGCAATCAATGTTTTCACCATACAAGGCCATTGCCCATAAACCAGCAAAACTACATAATCTATCATCCAATCTTGGTGCAAAAACGAAATCTTTATTCAATCCACCAAGTGTACCCTTTTGTACATCAAATAAATCCAAATCAATTTGTAAAAGTTGTGAAACTTTAACATTAGCTAATCTAGCAACATATCTTAATAAATGAATGGAATGCTTCTTGTATAATGGGGATTTCTTCTCATCATCAGTAATATCATTTTCATAAGTATCCTCATTACAATAACCTAAGATTGGAACAGCTTGATCTTCACGATTAAATGGACCTAATGCAGGTGAACCAAAATGAGGTGCCAACGTTGGAATTGTGGCAATTGGGTATGGTGTAGAATCAATCAAAGTATCTTTAATTTTATCATCATCACTACCACCATCTCTATATAAGATTTTACCACCTATACCTAAATCTCTATCAAACCATACATGATTTAAAGTACCACCATATGGTGCAACACCTAATAATTGGAAGCCTTCAATATTATCCTTAATGGAAGCAGGTTTTAGCTTTGCGGTCAACGAATCTACATGAGATGCAATAGCACCAACACCATTTTTGAATTCCCAATCTTTACCCACGATAAATGCAACTAAATTAGTACCATTTCTGATTGTATAATATTTACCAAAAGTAAATTTATCATCCCAAGAATCTTTTTCAACTAAATATTTGAAACCATGTTCTTCTAATAATTTAGCTGCAAATTTGATAACATGGAAAGTTGTTGGGTTATTATACGTGAAATCTATATATTTTTCAGCAAACTTCATGAAGCATTCATCGTTATTGGAGAAGTTGGATGATGGGGTTGAAAGATTATCTTGGTCATTATTGTTGTCTATATCTACATCCTTTGTATCTTGCGTTGGCGTAGAGTTCTCGGTGTTAAGTGCGAGGGATTGTAAGACATCTTTCAATTGATTGAGGAAAATTTCATGATCTTTAATGTTTTCCATTCTGTGTTATTGTGTTTGAAGTTTGATTTATGTAGCGTTCAAGTACTGAAAATTGAAATATATATTTGCTTTTTTAGCTCTATAATATATTAAATACCATCCCTTTTTGCGTTATTGGAAGTTGAAAATCCATAAAAAGTGATGGTATCGTTGAAGTACCGCAAGAAGAGACCTATCGAAGAATTCCTGAATTTTGTCGCATCTCATGAGAATGTAGTATAATGAACAAGTAACAATGTTAGCTTTCGATTGTCTTACTAGGACGCCACAATAAGCTCTATTACTTCGAATACCTTCGGAAACGGCCGTGAAAACACAGTAGAAGGATACTTTCACTTTTTGTCCTCGCAACCCTAAACCTGAAAGTCTTTAGGGCCACCCTCCGTAGCCTAAACGTAGCAAAAGAAAAACCTAGTGAAAAACGTCCACGTGACTAAACACGTGACCGGCTACGACTTTTGTCCCCGAATCTTCAGACACGAAATTTCGTGTTTATGCAGAAACGGAGCATCCCCAAAGGGTAATTCAATTCTTCTCTCGTTGCAATTGGCGATTTGAAGCTGTCTTGCTTTATATTCCACTAATAAGAATATCAAAATTTGCTGATTTTCGTAATATTGTTAAATGTTGTAATTTCACTGTTATAAACCATCATCATATTCTCAGCTCTATGCAATATTTGAGTTTATATATATAATTACAGCCAGATTTGTGATATAATAATTTAGTTAACTTCCCAACATTGTTTATTTTTCAAAATTCAATATTGACATTTTCAATAAAGTAGAGTGACTAATTTGAGATTATTCGAAACAGCAACATACACATCATTTCTTTGTAGTCATTAACTACTGCATTCTAACTAAGTACCAACTATTTTCATTCATTAATTAACTTTCTACACTTTTTTATTCAATTATATGCTGATTTCTAATACCCTCATTGAACAAACAAA
The DNA here is from genome assembly GCA_003708445.3 of Grigorovia transvaalensis. Taxonomy (NCBI): domain Eukaryota; kingdom Fungi; phylum Ascomycota; class Saccharomycetes; order Saccharomycetales; family Saccharomycetaceae; genus Grigorovia; species Grigorovia transvaalensis. Next base: position 25,767 of record PPXN03000023.1, on the reverse strand, counting down.
ATAAGAGAGAAAATGACAACATATATACAAAGAAATAAAAATATTTCATCTACTTTTGCACAAAATGCTGCCAAAAATGCAATGTCAAGGATAAAAGCAAAACATCATGATATAAATATTAACAAAACTATATTTAATTCTAATAATAAAAATAATCAATCAAATCAAACGCATGATAATTACTCTAACGAAATGGACAATGATCATTTAGAGAGAGTTATTGAATCAGTTGCAGTGGCAAAGAAAAGATTATCTCAAGCAGAATCATCTAACGCTACTTATAGAAACAGCGATAATAATGAATTTATTAATACTACTGACGTTGATTTTGATGGAAGTCGTAAAATTGGTACAGATGATATCAATGAAGCAAATCATGGCACTAATGATAATAATGATAATAATGATAAAAGCGATAAATATAAAAGTGGTGATGGTAAAAATACTAACTTCAATACAAAATCCTCTAAAAGGAAATCAAGAGATACAGTGGGCCCATGGAAATTAGGTAAAACTTTAGGTAAAGGTTCATCAGGCAGAGTAAGGTTAGCCAAAAATATTGAAACTGGTCAATTAGCTGCAATTAAAATCGTTTCAAAGAAAAAATGTTTGAAACTGGATAGAAAATCAAAGAGGCAATCCACAGTATCCAATACTAATACTACTACTACTAATAGTAATAATAACCGAAATAAAACTGAAACAGCAGAAAATTCAGCTAAAAGTAATAACTCATTTGCTTCCAAGGCTTCTACTACTTTAACCACTGATACAAATAATAACAATAATAAGATAAATAATGTATCATCAACTAATGCATATGGTATTGAACGTGAAATTGTGATCATGAAATTGATATCTCATGAAAATGTAATGGGCTTATATGAAGTTTGGGAAAATAAATCTGACCTTTTTCTAGTCTTGGAGTACGTTGATGGTGGTGAACTATTCGACTATCTTGTCTCCAAAGGGAGACTACCAGAAAGAGAAACAGTACATTATTTCAAACAGATTATCGAAGGTGTTTCATACTGTCATTCATTCAATATCTCTCATCGTGATTTGAAACCAGAAAATTTGTTACTTGATAAAAGGAATAAGATAATAAAGATCGCTGATTTTGGTATGGCTGCTTTGCAATTACCAAATAAATTATTACAAACCTCTTGTGGTTCACCACATTATGCATCTCCAGAAATTGTCATGGGAAAAGAATATGATGGTGCTCCTAGTGATGTTTGGTCTTGTGGTATCATTCTTTTTGCATTATTAACTGGTCATTTACCTTTCAACGATGAAAACATCAGAAAATTATTATTGAAAGTGCAATCTGGGAAATTTCAATTGCCAAATAATTTATCTGTGGAAGCGCGTGATTTGATAACGAAGATACTCGTTGTTGATCCAAAACAAAGAATTAAGACAAATGATATTCTGAATCATCCATTAATTACAAAATATTATCCAAACAGCAATAACAGTAATACTGCAATTGCTCATACCTCTAAGTCAAAATCTAATTCTAATCTTGGTCTTTTAAATAATATGACTGGTCCAATTGTTCAATTAAATTCGAGAAATGATGTAGATGAATCGATATTGAAAAATTTACAAATCTTATGGCATGGCGGTACCAAAGATGTCATAGTTGCTAAACTATTACAAACTCCTATGTCCGAAGAAAAACTATTTTATTCATTATTATGGCAGTACAAGCATAGAAACTCCCAAATTAGAAAACTGGAAGAAGTGGATATAAATAGCAACAGCAAAGTAAAGTCAACTTCTGCTATGGCGGCGGAAAGAAGCAAACAATCTTCCGAAATAAATTCTGAGAATATTATAAGCAGTACCACAGATTCAAGCGTCATTCCAATTACTACAACTACATCTAAACCTGAACCTCAAAATCCTGAGGCTCCAAAATTATTACAGAAATCACAGTTTAGTATACCTGCGTTAGTAACTCAAGGAAGTGAAGAAATGGAACAAAGTTCAAATCAAGGTTCGTCATTACCTGTTTTTACTGCATCTTCATCAAAAGTGTTTAGAAAAAGTGGTTCTATGCTATCTTTACACTCAAAGGACACCATTGCTTCTTCATCTTCAAGGAAGTCCATAAATAGAACCATTTCCAAAAGTAAAATTGCAACCAAAAAACGCAGAACACTTCAAAATTCTGAATCCAAGAGGTCTTTGTATTCGCTAACGTCGATTTCTAAACGCTCATTAAATTTGAACGAATTTTTAGTTCCAGTCAAGAATGTTAATGGTAAAGAATCTGATATTCCACCTCTGCCTTCATTAGATTCCAATAACGAATTTGAGCTGTTGTGTGAACAAATATTATTTGGAAATGCTTTGGATGATATATTGGAAGTAGAAGAACCACAGGGACCAAAGCTTGAACAAGATACCCAAAGAACTGATCCAATCTTGGAGACCTCATCTCAGATTACTACAACTGATGAATTGGAGGATGATAATGTAAACAAATTGCTTGGTTCAACACCAGTTCCTAACAAAGCTGTACCGTTTGTATTCTACGAAGATGACAAGCAGCTGCCTAAGATGTATTCTGAATATGATAACATCAAACCTCTGAACAATATTACTAATATTATTACCAATGTCAAACAACCATCACAATCGAACAAACTCGACCACAAAGCTGAACATAACGTGAGGCATTGTAAATCTGCTTCTAACCATATAGAAAGAACCACAGAAAGTCAAGATTCATCTAAACTTGTCAACGAGAGACATCGCGAAATTTCCAGAGATCAGAAAGAAACAGAGCAAAGAATAAGCTCATTGCCCTTGAATAGGCCATCTTCTAAATTATATTCTTTGGATCCACGTCGAAACTTTTCTCAACCAAGCACAGGCCATGTTCTTCACAATTTTCTTCAACAAAAAACAGCCACCACAGAAACCTCTATTGCAGAAGATAACAAAAGATGGAAATCCTATACATCTAAATTAGCTTCCAAACCGCATGCAAGAAATCGCTTATCCAGGGTCCAGTCATTCAAAAATATTAGCATAAATGATAATACTGTTAAGAGGAAACCTACCCTTATTCGTGACCCAAGCTACCAAAAAGACATGTGTTCTTCAATTTTAGCTGGATCTAGTATATTAGCTCAATCAAGTACAATACAAAAACCGTTACTTTCTATGCCTTCTACTTTCCTCAATCAAACTGCTACATTTAAAGACTTAAATCAATTTTTATCAGATACTGAAGACAATCATATACCTACTGAATTCGACGCTTCAAATACTAAGTATCCTGACGTAACAGAACATGATGTCGGTTTAGAATTGGGTCATTCAACGCCATTACGCAAAAAATCACAAGACTACGGCATGTATCATCGTTCTGCTTACTCAAGTCAGAGAAAAAATAGAAATACTTATGGCTCTTACGTTCATGATAAGTTTGATGATACTGATATTTCATTTGCAATGGAAATAGCAACAGATACCTTCACTGCTGAAGCAATTCCTATCAAGCGTCCAACATTTATATCTCATGTTCCTGGTATTCCAGAAGATGAAAATGAAAACCAAATACAAATGCGATACAATGCGGTAGATGAACAAGTTAATATTTTTGAAGATGCTGCAATTGATACCACTAGTTCAGAGTTATCATCACAAGAAACTGATTCTCAAGAAAATATTCATAAGAAAGCTGTATCAATTGAGACTTTGAATACAACTAATGTTTTAACACCAAGTACAAATGTTCGTGTGAGTATATATGCTAATAATAAGCATTCACTATCCAATAAACAAATTGAGCGTGAAACTACTGAAGCGTTGATTTCTAGATTTGAATTATCACCTGAAATTATCAATCATCATAATCTTAATATGCAGAAAAGATTCTCCAAGACCTCCAATCAAAGGCATTCCTTGGTTTCCTCTAAAAGTATGTTTGCAATGTTTGCTGATGTAGATGAAGATCAGTCTCAAAAGAGCAGTTCAAATTTTAGTAGGATATTGGAGCAGGACATACAAGAAAATCGTTCTGATCATGTAGCTAAAGATTTCTCTATGCTCTTGAATGATGTTAACGACAAAGGCAGAAAAAACATCCACAAATATGGTGAAAAGAAGAGTAAAAATAACAGAATTACTATGGTTTTCGATGATTACGAAGAGAAAATTGCTTCTGAATTGATTGTTAATGAACAAGAAGTAGAAAATCCTGGTGAACAAGAGGTAGAAAATCGTGATGAGCAGGAAGATAAAAAAAGTACCACAGAGAACAGTTCTCCAATTAAAATTCAAAAGACATCAATTACCAAAAATACGCCAGTTGCTCCAATTGTGAAGCCAAGCGATATTGTTAATAAAGAAAAGAGTTCCACTTCAACAAACAAAAGCTTTACTGTTGATACCAAAGTTATCGATGAAACTAGGCCCAGAAATAAGGAAAACTGGTTTAAAAAATTGTTCAAATGGAATTCAAGTAATAAAAAGCCAAATCTTTCAAAAAGTCACGCAGTTGCCATACCTTTTGATGATGTGAATATGCTGACACTAAATGAATTTAGTAAAAACAATATTGATTATCAATTAAAAGGATTAGAAAGAAAGAATAACAAAGAGAAAGTCGAATACGATTGTAAATTTGTTAAAGGTAATTTTAAATTTAAGATTGTGATTATCGGTGGACAATCAAATACTCTGAGTGAATCTGAAAAGACGTTTGTCAGCATTTCGAAGAAAAAAGCTAAGTTGAATTCAGTTGATGAAGAGAATGCATTCCAAAAATTTAATGACGACGTAGCATATATGCTTAAAAAATTTGAAGAAGACCATTCTTAGTTATATAGTCCCATTATGTATATATTTTAGCTGATCTTGACATTAAAAGAAGAGATGAAAATTGTAATAAAATAATGAATTTATTAAATAAATATTTTACAGAATAAGGTATTTATATATGATTTATAAAATGCAGGTAGTCAATTTTACGACATATCTTTCAGGAAAACGCAGTTCTCATGGTAAAGAGTAATGCAATTAACGCTTTCTTTGTTTCTTCCATTTGAATGTAACTTTACCAGTAGAATCCACAACTTTCTTTTTTGAACCATTTTTCATTACTTCTCTTTGCATATCCATTCTTTGTTGAACTTGTTTCAAATTATTTTCTCTCTCCATATGTTGTTTAACAAGTTTAAATTTTTTCAATTTCTTCTTTTGTAATGACTCTACGGGCATTATATTATCAGCAGAAAAATCTGTTGAAAGTGTTAAATCATTTGTAAGTTGATCTTTGGTCAATCTATTTTCTCTTCTATGTAATAATTCAGTTGTGGTCTCAAAATATTCTTCTGGAGTGAACGAGTCTAATTGATCTTTATTATCTACAAAAACTGTATGTTTTCCATTAGCTTGAAACATTAAACCTTTAGATTTTCTCTCCAATTTATTTAATTCAGTTTGCCTTAAAGTTCTCACATAATTACTATCTTGTGTTTTCAACAATTTGACTTGATCCATGCTCAAAGATGGGTCTTCATCATTGGCATAACGTGACTTGATGATTTGACCCTTATGATCCATCTTACGTGTATGCATAGCATGGTAGAATTCGTCTTCATTTCTTTCCTTTGCTCTCTTTCTAAGAATTTTCAAAGAGTTTTCCTTCTTATGGTAGTCTTGAGCACGCTTAACATAATCTTTATGCTTTTCTAAGAAACCGAACCTAGCACGACTACTTACCTGAGAACGTTCTCTATGTTGTTTTTTCTGAATATCATGTACTAATTTAGCCATTGTTTCACTGGTTTTCACTACTTATTGACGCAAAACCCAACCGATACTGGTATATTTAAATACTTATTCAACTATCGATGTCGTTATTCTTTAATTTTTCAAGAAGAAAAAACGATGAGCAAAAAATTTCAAATTTTGGAAAACGAAATTGAAATTTGGGACGTTGGAAATGACAACTGCAAGGGTTCAGTTTGGATTAACGGTAAGATTTGTTTGAATCTAACACTTGTCTTTCTATTGGGAAAAGAGACATGGACACATTTTTATTGCCTGATTTTTTGTCATGTTTGAGATATAGTATTCTTGCAGAAAGAAGTTTTATCTGTCTAAATAGGAAGAATAATGAAAGTCGGAGCAGCACCAATGGAACTCCGATATTGGAGAGTACCAATCACAGTGCTGAATGGAAAGATAGTGTTGATGAAGCTTTCGCAGCTCATGTTAAGAAAATGATAGAAAAACATGTTGGTGGTACTAGGTTTCTTAAAAGAGTTCAGGTTTTAACTGCAATTAATGAAGAAACATTGAAACAACAAACACAAGATTTTTCTGAGAATGATAGTACAGCAGTAGCGTCTTCATCCATTCCGTATTCTCCAAAAGATATTCCAAATTCAAGTACGGGAATACATAATAATGAATCAAAAGTAACGAAGAACATAAAGCCATTTGAAATTTTTATTATACCCAATATTAACGATTTGGATAATAGTGAACAGAGAGCATTGGCCAAATGTATGAGAAATTTTAATTTGACTAATGTCAGACGAATTTTTATTGGTATTCTCCAATGGGAAGCTTATAAACCCGAAAACACTAATGATGAAATGAAAGCCAGACTTGCTTATCAAGAAATATTAGAATCTCCAATTAAGATTAGTGATTGGTTAAGAAATAAATTTTGGATGGCATGCCATTCTCCTACAGTTGACTTATCTGAATCATCTTTATCGAGTGGATACTATAGTGAAAATGAAAGTACACCAGATGAAAGTATAAGTGACGATACAATGAGAAGTGAATATTTATCCAATTGGTTAACTTTACCACAAATACATATGGAAAGTTCATTACAAAGATATTTATTGGATATACTGGTCCATTTGAGACTTCATAGGATAACTTATCATGCAAAAGGTGCAGGAGCACATTCAAACTCAGTGAAGGATGTCATAATATTATCCAAAATTATAAGTCTTGATTCAAATAAAATGTTTGTGACTCCACGTGAATTGAAGCAAGCAATAAATTGGTACTATCCGATGCATGTTATAGTGATAAATCATGTATCTATGGATACTAGTATACTTTATGGAAGTAAAGTTGATTTGATAGAAGAATTTCTCAATAAAGTGGGAAAGATCAAAGAAATCAAGTCTGAAGAATTTGAAAATCCATTCTTCATTGAAACTCTAGTCATCAAAGATGTAATTAGCAAAGTCGTGCCACCAGTGTGAATACCAGGTGGAAGTGTACCTCATGCATATATACGTTAATATTTGTGTCTATGTAATAAAATTTTTGTGATAGAAATGAAAAGTGAAAAAATTAAGAATTATATTGTTCTTTTCATTAATAGTGATGATATACCAAAATTACATATTAACGTGTGAGTTTTTATAATACGAAGAGGTTTTGATCTATTACATTGATAATGTCAGAAAGAAAATCCATCAATAAATATTATCCGCCAGATTACGACCCATCTTTAATTAAAAAGAAGAAGAAAAATCTCAATGATAGGCAATCGACTACCATAAGATTAATGTTACCCTTTAGTCTTAAATGTGTACATTGTGGTGAGTTTATTGCTAAATCACGTAAGTTTAATGGTAAGAAAGAAACTTTGAAAGAGAAATATCTTGATAAGATAAAAATATATAGATTTACCATTCGATGCTGTCGTTGTGCACAAAGTATTATATTCAAAACAGATCCCAAATCATCAGACTATATCTTAGAGAGTGGAGCCAAGAAGATATTTGACGCAGACAGCGGAAATGGAGATGAAAATTTGAGCTCAAATGTTGCAATAAAGGAAAATGAGACTACTGATGAAACATTAGAAAGATTAGCTAAACAACAAGATGAAGATCAAGATAATGAAAAGGAATTGGACAAATTGCAAAACATTGAGGATAAATTAACGGCTTTGCAAAGGCAACAAGAAAATTATGAAGAACTTTTACACATTAAGAAATTAAACAATATGAAAATACATAATATTGAGAAGATATTGGATGAAAAACTAACTCCTGACATGACTGAAGTGATTCAACTTGTGAATGAAAGGTTCCCCAAAACGGAAAACCCAAATGATGATCTAAAATCTGTGGACAAACTTAACGACACGGACACATCAAAGACTCATTTGAACGAGGATGTTAAGGGACTAATAGTAAAGAAGAAGCTAATTTTGAAAAAATCCAATAAGAAAAACAGCCTGGGTATAAGAAAGAAGAAATAAGAAACTTCTTTCCTTCATCGTTCAATAATTTTAGAAAGTTTTGAAATCGATTAATTTCCAACCAAATTTCACTATTTTTTGTGTTGTTTTTTTCAATGTTTTTTGGCGTTTGTTTGAAAAACTGCAAAACTGCAAAAACGCAAATTGGTTTATTGAAGATAGAGATTTTGTAAGTATCTAGATGTCAGTTGAATATCCATATCAAATTAAAACTACTGTACCTGATCTTCAATATGAAGAGTTTAATGGAGCCAGATTTGGTTATATGTTGTGGCCTGTTCAAGATCAAGGGACTGAGCAAGATAATACTGTCAAAGATGCCAACGATAAGAATAAAGTTAAAGGTAGATTATTATTGATTCATGGTTTTGGGGAATATACAAGAATTCAATATCGATTAATGGATAATTTATCTATTCATGGTTTTGAAAGTTTTACATTTGATCAAAGAGGTGCTGGTGTAACATCACCTGGTAAACTGAAAGGTTTAACTGATGAATACAACACATTCAATGATTTGGAATTTTTCATTAATAAAAATTTAATGGATTGTCAATCTAAAGGAATACCATTATATATTTGGGGACATTCTATGGGTGGTGGTATATGTTTAAACTATGCCTTACAAGGTAAATATAAGGATAAATTAAGTGGATATATTGCATCTGGACCATTGATTATCTTACATCCTCATACAAGACCCAATAAGATCACTAGATTGATGTCACCATTGTTAGCAAATTGTTTACCTAAATTTAAGATTGATACTGGGTTAGATTTAGATGGTATTACCAGTGATGAAAGATTTAAACATTTTTTACAAAATGATAAACCAATGAGTGTACCACTAATTGGATCATTTAAGCAGATAAATGATTTTATGAAACGTGGTGAGAAATTATATAAGAATCAAGGTAATTTAATTGAAAATAATTGTGTTAAAGACAAACCTTTCTTAATTCAACATGGGGAAGCAGATACAATTAATGATCCAAAGGGTTCAATTAAATTTATTGATGATTGCCCAGCAACTGATAAAACACTAAAACTATATCCAAACATGAGACATTCAATATTATCATTAGAAACTGATGAAAATTTTGAAATTGTTTTCAACGATCTGTTGGACTGGTTGAATAACCATATATAAGACAAAAAAGCAAAAAACTTTCAAAGTTTTGAAGTAGAAAGAGTATATTTAAAGTAGTGAACAATTATACACAGCAAAGCATATAATACAATATCAAGTATAGAAAAATCGACGAGTGAGTTACACGAGGTTTTTTTTTTTGTCTGAAGACAATGAAGAACGATTAGTAAACATTGATTTAACACTCTGCCTACTTAAGTTACTTAGTTCATGTGGTGCAGATAATTTGGTCACATTACAGAAATAAATTTATCGAAGTTTTATCGGTGTTTCTAAAAATTATTTTTAGTTCATCCAGAAACACGAACTGTGTAACAGAGACTTTTCAGAGTAGATTTTACAATATTACTGTTCTTTTATAGTAGGGTGCATAGCATGCGGCAAATGGTGAGTCACCATTGATGATGCACATCGTCTTTTGAAGGTGCGTTCTGTGTGAACATGCTTTTCTTAATCGGGCATTTTAGGAAGACGTCGAATAGTTTTTACAAGGCAAAAAATATAAGTTATCCCTAGACCTATTTGTTAAGTGAATATCATAATTTTTCAACAATTTCTTTTAAGGTTTCAATGGTATTACTAGTTCTAACTTTTTAATTGGTTGGATTTGTCGATTATCAAAAAAAAAAAATTTCATTTATAAATTCCTTTGTTAAAGCTAAGACACCATAATAACCCAAAAGTTTTTCAGTGGAACAGAAAACCTTTTGGGGCTACTTTCCTTGTTTCAATCCAGTTAGTTATTGGTGTTGCATATTCAATGCTCTTACAAAATTTTGAGGCCACTGAGCACTGCGGCGAAGAATATTAGCATCACTCGAGATATCAAGTTTATCACTGTTGCCTGTAATATTTAAAAATATAGTGTGCGTTATTACGTTGAACAAAAAACAAATTGATTGCACATTTTGTGTAAAATAAAGAACAATAAAGATTTTTCTTCCAATAGATGTTGACTCAATATTCTTGCCGCTTACGGCAATTCTTGGTTTTCTTTGCACCGAAGGCAAATGACAACATGGAAATCAAAGAATCGACATAAACGGGAACAATCGTTCAACAATAGCCAAAAAATCAGTATTGCTGCGTGGACAATGATTTGCACATTAAACGTTGTAGGGAATTGTTGAATAAAAAACTAGTGTTTCATTGTTTGTGGCCGTTTCATCTTGTTACTTACCATAGTGTTTTTTTTCGTGCTGTCTGATTGGTGGACGGCGCTATGTCCGGATTCTGGTCCCGATTTGGAAGTCCGACTTTTGCAAAATACGAGAGCGCACGGGTTGTCCCAAAGGAGACAAAACAAAACAATAGAAAACGAAAGTATCAGGGGATTTTGACATTAGACAATTATTCGCTATGTTTTAAAATAGCAGCCGTCTTACTTTTTTTTTGTCCAGATTTATAATGGCTTTCCTTTGTCTATAAATTGATTTTTGTGTTGAAAAAGCAGACAAACAGACAAGGGACAAGAAAAAAAATAGATATTTTAAGAAAGGAAGGAAATAAAAATATTGAATGATAAACGTAATTTTTTATTTTCATTTGAAGTTATTCTACTACTTCCACTAGTCGTAACAATAACTGTTTTACTTTGATTAGGAGTATAGCGAAAACATTTTATGGGATCCAAATATTCCTTGTACACAATTCTATAGACCATGGATTCAATCTCTACTTTGCAACTGAAAGGAAAATGTAACGAAAAATCTAATGACAGTAGTACACCTAGTGATACTGAAAATTATGAGAAAACCACATTAAATGGAAAACAAAATGAAGATCTAGAAGTTACTAACATCAAGGGAGGTAAAGATAAAATAACTAACAAAGAGCAAGCAAGTTTTAATGCAAATAGTAAATCAAAAAATAAAAAATCATTTGACAATAATGACTCTAAGAACATAGATTCAAATTCAAATTCAGAATTAACAAATGGCTTACAATGTTTGAACCTTTTTGAAAGAAGTGTTCAAGATCCATTTTCACAAGACTGTGATATTGAAGATGAAGTAACTTTACGAAGTTTATCAAATGTAAGAAATTTAACATTAAATGATATAAATGATCTTACAAATGATAATAATATAATTTCATCACAAACGAATTATGATAAACCAGAAATAAATCAAAACAATCTAGGCGATACTACTAATGAAAATTTTGATAAACTTTTTTGGAATAATCCATTTAAAAATGGTGATACCACTACAAAGAGGAAACCAATGAAAATTAATTCAATAAAAGCATCAAATTCTGGAAATTGTAATGATTTCCCAAATAAGAACTATTTGAAAGAAACAAGAACTTTACCATCTTTAAAGAGAAATGCTTCTGTCACTAGGAAACATATAACCAGTATGATAAGTCCCTTATCAAGAAGAAGAGCAAATAGCAGTTCATTAATACAACAATTTGCAAATACAACAAGTAGTACTAATAATATTAATAGTAATAGTAATAGTAATAACAATAATAATAACATTATTAATAGTTTGCCGATTACCCATCATAACTCAATGAGTTTAAATAATTTCAATAATAATGAAATTAACTTGGATAACGGAAATAACTGTCTAAATGAGAACACAAATGACTTTGATATTTTTACTAGTTTGAAAAGAACAGGTAGTAGTAGTACAAGTAGTAATAACTCATTTAGGCCAATATTATCAAGTCATTCTTCGAGATCATCTTTTTTAACTCATTTATGTGGGTTAGAAAAATATATTTCAACTGATCTAGATGCATTATCAAATGGTGAATATTTAAAATCCGTCTACGATAAAAGTTATAGTAATAGTCCAAATGAACCTTATAAAAAATTGGGAAATAGTGAAAAAGAAAGTGATCAAAATAATAGTATGGTTAATAGTGATGATATCAGTTCTATAGATAAATTTGATAACATTGATAATATTGATAATGATTATACCGTTAAAAGTTCTAAAGATGCTACTCCTTTGAACGACATAACTAATTTACATTCGGGCTATTCAAATGATTTTATGCAAAATTATAAATCTGAAAGTCGTCTATCTAATTTCTATGACGTTAAAAACGGTGATAATAAAAGTAGTAGTTCAAATAAAGATTTTAAAAACGATAGCAATAATATTTTGCCATATTATAATAGAAGAAAATCATTCATTGAAAAATCTTTAGCTAATTCCTTCGCGCCATAGTGGATTTACTAAAGTAACATGGTGTTTCCACATGGTTTTCAAAGATTGGCTTTGATATTTATGGAAAGATAACTGTTGATTTAGTTCCAGCAGTGCTATAAAGGAATAGAAAGGGAGGTAAGAACTTTTATAAAATAAACAAAAAGATATCAATCAAAGGAAGAACTAAAATTTCATACATTATCCAATTTTTTTCTTGTATAATAACTAGCTATGATTATTTAAGTGATCATTATTACATCGTTGAAATTACATAAAACCATTCATTATTTATCCAAGTATGTATATATATATTCCTATTCATAAATCCTGTTTGACTTACTTTTTGCTTAAGTTGTAAAAATTATCTTAGAGGAGATTACATAGTTACATAGATTAGATTACAATATTAACTCATATTTTCTAATTCTTTGAGATTCTGGAATATTAGTAATTATTTACCATAAAATGTCGTTTTGTTTATCAGTATAAGAGTTGAATCCAGTATAAATTAATCACTACTTTTCATTTTATTAAAGAATCTAGTAATTCTTGATCCCCTTCTTTCTACTTTCGATTTATTCGAGATATCGGGTGAAGAAGGTGGTTCATTTTTGGTGGTTTTAGAAAATGTTCTGTTTCTCAAATTTTCAATTCTTCTTTTCGGTAATAAACCAAGATCAACATTGAAAGACCTTTTATTGTCTTCACTTTCTATACTAGAGTTGGAAATCAAAGATGTTGAAGATACTGAGTTTTTCCCATTATATTTGTTTTCATTAAGCTCTAAGTAATTGAATCCGTTTGTCCTCGTTGAAAATAATCGTATTAACCCTTCTTTAGTTGCGAACATTTTATCTTGGTCTATAACGATATGATTATCAGACTGATAGAATAGTGCCTTAGCTAATCGTTTCGCGTATTCTGTATCATCTAATATACTATCAGTTGGATATTCATAACCTGAATGGATGCTGATTAGATAATTAATCTTGTATTGCAAAAGGTTAACTTCACCTGCAAGCTGTTCTAATATGACTTTCTTACTTTTTACGTTAGTAATAACGATTTTATCATGAGGTGAATCTGTAACTGAATTGTTTTCTTCACTATTATCCTTTATTTTTAACGTTTTCAGAAAGTCCTCATCAAAAGTTTCAGTATTATTTTGGGTGATATCTTCAAATTCCAGTTCACCAATTTCAGCTCGTTCAGAAGATTTTTCATCGTCCATATCATCTAATATTTTATTTTCTTGATAGTTCAGATAATCTTTCTTGAAGTAGTCTAGTACGCTTAAGATCTTTATAAATTCTGTCTCTTGTAAAGTTTTATCTATTAGATACGGTAAAGACGGTAGGTCTCGCATAATAATATTATTCAACATGATCGAAGGTCTTGGCATATTACTTGTTAGTTTTAAAGCTTTGGAAGTAAAATCCAACTTCTTGTGTGTAACTCTTTCAAGATAATCCAGAAGGTCATCTTTATGGTCTTTAATAAAATCATTTAGATCAACCATCCACATTTCTTTAGCCCCAAAAAACGTTAATGTTGCTAAATTCATTAACAGTTTAGCTACAAGTGTTAGAGTACGACGAGTGTTATCTGTTAAGTGATATTCAGTCAAGTTAAACAGCTTTGGATTCAAAATAACTGGACAAAAAAATCGAAGAAATAATATACCAGAAATGCAATGTAAAATAGCGTTATTATCATCGTTGATAAAGATTTTCTCTAAGCTTATACGTACACTTTTGAGTATATCCTTTATTTGAGATGGGAAATCATTGCTTGTTTCATCAATAGCATTCCAGATTTTACTAGTCCACATTAACAGCCTTGTACGATTTTCAGATAAAAGAGCTTCCTTTTCTGTTTCCGTCGAAAATTTTATTCTATTGGGATCACATTCGCAAGATCGAGTGTCACATATTATATCCTGCAAAATTTCACCTAATGCTTGATTAAGATATTCAGAACCAATTCTGTAGAAATATTTTTCAATTGAAACTGTAAACAGTGAATTTCCTCTGAACAGTGAATTGTAAACATGAACATTGGTCGAGTTGTTATTCGAATTTCTAAGCAAAATTTCATCAATATTATTTACTTCTCTAGCGATTAAACCTTGGAACCACTCGATATCCCTTCCAAGTGACTGAAATACATTTAAACAAGTTAAGGATATGTGAGGCAAATCATATGGTGAATTTGGTGCTTCTAAGACTTGGTAAATATTATCGATTACCAAGGATACAGGAATTGTTGAAAGTTGGTTTTCTAGCTTCCTGTAATTCGTAGCAGGCAATAAAAATTGCAGATTATACTTTAACTTCAGGCACAGTGTTCCCAATTGAAAATTTTCATGTTCATATGAATAAAGTGGTAATCTTGTTTCATTTTCTAATCTCTTATCAAATAACATGGTTTTATCTATATGAACAGTTCCTATTAGTTTCGAAGTTGGGATTTTATTTTCAAAAGTAGTTTGGATTAACATGATGGCAATATTCTCTATTCTGACATCTTCTTGTAAAGAAAATTCTTCTCTCCAAAATGGTGTATTACTATTAAAAATTTGAGGAGTTTTTGCAACTACTTTATCCCATAAAATTATTTCAATATGTAACGCAAACCGAGATTTATTGGATGCTAGACTAATAGCTTCTAAGTTAGCTTCTAAAATATCTATCTGCAATAAGTTAAATATTCTCAATTTATTTGAGGTATCTATTCCATTTAAAGATAGTTGTTCGGCAATAGCGAATGATTTCAATGCTAAAAACCAATCTTCTAAATCAATTCTCAGTGGGAAGCCAAGTATAATATCTTGAGTAGTTGATATTGTTTCTTTGTCACTTTGAAAAAATGAGACCTTCTCTGATACTTGCATTTGCCTTCTCAGCGATTTTAGAGAGCTAATTTGAAGGAAAAGGTCACTATTCAATAGTGATCTGTTCATAATTTGAATTTCAGATCGAAGAAGTTCACAAATATTCAATGAATAAATAAGGGAACCATCACTTTGTGACAGCAGATCAATTACACCATTAGATTTAAGAACTCCCATGGTTGAAAACCAGGACCAGTCCATTGTTGAGTTATCATGGTCGTTAGATTCAATGAAATCAATATCAGGCATATTTTCAAGAATGGTAACATTTGCATTGCTAGGGAGTGGGCCGTAACAGTTAAGTTGGCAAAATAAAATGTGTTCTTCTTTATTAAAGTTTTCCAATTCATTCTTATTCAAATTTGATTGGTATTTAGTAAAGTTCATTTTGTTAAAGATGCCAATAGTCTTCATACTACTCCACCAAGTCAAAGATGTAAACAACTCTTCAAATGTTTCGTTAGAGAGTGCTTTCAAATATACGCTTTCTTTTATGACGTTACCTTGAGCCGCTACAAAAATTATTGGTATCTTGTTATCAGTCTTTATCAATTGAAGTGAACATTGTTGAAGGTGTTTGATAAGAACATATTTGTGAGGAAAAGATCCATCTTCTTCAAGGTCAGGTATCTCTTTCATATCATTGTTGTGGTTCTTGTTTATTGAAACTGGATCTTGTTCACGTATAAGCGCCCCTTCTAAATCTATGACTAAATTACTTCTTGTCCATTCATTATTTATTAGGTCATTGCACCATTCTAGCTCACCTCGAAAGTCGCCTTGTAAGGTTTCAATAATATTTGTATACGTTTTGAAAGTAAGTATTCCATTCAATTCTTTTGTGTTATCAACAGTTCTCTCCATTTCTATTATTTAAAAGACTTACACTCGTGTTCACCTTTACTGTGTTGAAAATTAGACAACTCCCGCTTAATTAACTTCTAGCCAAAAAAAATTTTATTGTTATTCAATAAATGTAGCCAGTAAAGATTTAATATTTTAGATAATAGTAGTACAATTGAGTGATTTAGTTACCGTTGGGTAGTTTGAGTTTTGTCAATCTTCATTCTTTATTTGTCTGGATTTTCAAAAATGCTCGTTTTGGTAAATTCTGCGGAATTTCAAATTTTAGTCTCAATCACAATAAAAAGGCACATGTATAATGTAATATAGGGTCCAAACACCTATATTGTAGTACTTTAAAAGCCGAATGTTTTGGAACCTGTTACTGATATATAATTTTTGTATTGAATACAACCTTTCTTAAGTATGTGATGGAAACAAACCATTTTGGAGTGGTGAACAAAACACGGTTTGGCCTTCCCCAACATGATATTAGTACTTATGCAAATGCAGCAAAATTAAACTACTTTACTTTTTGTGATAACCTTAAAAATATAGATTCCTCTTTAGACACATGAATTTTTCAGGAAAAATAAAGTTCTATTTTTTTGTGAAAAATACAGATTACAGTAATTAGGAAAGAGGGCTCAAAAAAACTGTTTTAATGGGACAGAAGAACAGTAAACTGACTATTACTGAAACAGATAGAGCAGTACTTCAACTGAAAAGGGCGAAGGATGATATACACAAGTTTACGAAGAGGACAAATTTGCTTATTAATAATGAGAAAATCCATTTGAAACAATTAATTAAAGAACATCCTAAGGATTTCAAACAAAATAATGAAATAAGATTTCTTTTGAAAAGAATCCATTATCAAGAAACGTTACTTCAGCAGGCTTCTGATCAATTAATCAATCTGGAGAACATGCTTTCTAATATTGAGTTTAAACTGATTGAAAAACAATTTTTCAATGGTATACAGAAAGGAAATTCTATTTTAACAAAGCTAAATAATGAATTTTATGATTTAGATAATGTTCTTGATAACGTTCAAGAGCAAATGCAGTACGCAGAAGAAATTAATAATACTTTAGCTCAAAGTGTCGTGGGAATTAATGATTTTGAAGAAACATTAGATGAAGAATTAGTTGCATTGAATAATGAAGTCAATCCTGAAATTCAACTTAATATGCCAACCACAGAAGATCTACCATCCCTTGAAAAGGAATATCCACAAGCTGCCAAAGAAGAAATCACAAAAGATGATAAGCGTGAAGAAGACAAAATTTTATTACCGTTGGAGGGATAAACTTCAATAGATAAATTTCAAGCTTTATTATTTTTTCAAGCTATATTTGATATATACTTGTGAAAATTTATGAACTATACTTGGACATAACTCTACGGATTGTAGAAAGGCTGTAATTGTTTTACAATTTGGTGTTTTTTTCTATATTACATGAATTGATTATGCTGCATTTCAGTTAAAGACGTATTTCTATCACGGTTGTTTTAAAACATTTCAGTATAACCGAAAAGTGAGACAGATAAACTACCTCTTACTCGTCATCTGAACATATAAGTTTCTGCTTTTGACTTTCAATTTTATCATTGGTATTTCCTTTATTTGATGATATTTTTGAATGCCCACAATTCTGAGCAACATGATATTACTGGAATTATTGAGTCCTTGTATATTATATTATATGATTAAGTTAGAACATATTTGTTGATTTATATAATGAATGCATGATTTTGAACTTAAGAAACTAAAAAGTACATATGTTCCGTATTCTATATGAATGCTTTCCCAAGTTCCAAAACACTCAGCATGCATACAAGATAAGTTAATGTCTTGCACCAATTTGTACTATGGCAGCTTTCTGCTTTTTATACGGTATATTTTATTGCTATTTGTTCACTTTTTTGCTCTTAGCTACTTAAATTCTAATAATTCCTCTAAATACATTCCGTAATTCTAGTACTACTTGATAGTTAAAATGGTAAGTTTTCCTCATCAATCAAATGCATTTGACCAGTGTTTAGAACCTTTATTACAAATATATAAACATTTCATTAAATTATTTACAAATCTTGAACAACCTAAAGTCAGTGAAATTTTCAAGAGGACAACGCCTCAAACAATAATTGAAAACCGTCATAGTGCATTGCTACTCCAATACTAAAAGAAAGGTATTCTGCAAGCATGAACTAAGTCTAGTGAAAGTACCCAGTTAGCGTCTTTGGTAAACGACAATACGAACTGTAGGATTCCTCTTCATTTTATCGTTTTAAAATGCATAGCCATCGAGACTTTTTGTATCTCATACATTATTTAACAGTCTTGTTTTGTCCAAAATTGACTTGTATCCCTTTACTCTATCTATCGATGTTGCAATGTCCAAGTTCTTTTGAGTATTTATTCTAATTACAGATGTTCTGAGCACTTTCGGATCCCTTTTCAAAGCTCTCATAATTTCTGACTGTACAGCACTCGATGCATCAAAAAGTAACACAAATCTGAAACCGCGATAATGGTTTTTCTGATCCTTTTGAATGACGGTCGAGATTTGTTCTAAACCGACAAGAGAAATATTCCTTATGACACCTCTGTTATTGACAATTAGTTTACCTGTCTCATACAAAACCTCTCTAACATCAATACCAGTACTTGCACGTGTTGTTGAACGGACGATGCCCATTAATTCATACAACATTAATTCTTATTAAAATTACTTTTAGTGTTTCCTTTTTTTGTGATTCTGTGATTTTCATTTTTTCTTTAGATTTCTAGTTATTAGACAATATCGACTTGCAAACCACACGTAGAGAAATCTTGTTTTGTTCCAAGACGCCGTCTATTGTTCGTGTTCACGTATATAAGAATACTATTCTTTATGCCACTATGTTTATGTGTTTGAATTGAGTGTTGAACTTCCAAGGATTAAATACTTGGGTTTGAGAATCCTGTTCTTCAAGATCCAATCAAAAACTGTTCCAAATGCATGAATGAACGTAAGTTGACCTTATACTTTATAAATTCTGACATCTTTTATATTGAAGATTGACATGAACTATGCACTGTTTTCTACAGCTTTTACTGCAGAAACCACATGTTACGGAGTGATGCTGAGATGAAAGATCTCACGTGAAGAATAACAATATTTTGGGCTAATATCGTAACAATTATTAGTTATCATATCAGTAATCATGTAGTACTACCTGATATAGACAGCTTGCTTATGAAAAATACATTTATTACCCGTGAATGATATATATCATCTTCGTTGGTTATATGAAGTAATACACAAAATCAAACAAAAAAATAGTCTTTATTGGTTACAAGTAAATGGATTGATCTATCCATCAGTAAGAAGATGAATCACACTATACTTAAGAATTCACATTTAGGTTACCAACAGAAGATTCTGAATCAGGTTTAACATTAGCATCTGCTTATTATCTAGATTTACTAACAGTAAAGCGGGAATAAGAATTTATTCCCCAATCAGTCACTTATCACACAAGGGAGAATTTCAGTTACTGATTTAACAAATATTTTAATGATAACGATAATTTTCACATAGAATTTAGTACAAAGGAGTCTTTAAAGACTATATGGGTAAACCAAATGAAAACTAAATTCTTTATATGTGGACCCCCACCGTTCATGAACTCAGTTTCAGGTGAGAAAAGTGTCCAACAGACCGAAGTGAACTAACTCGTATATTACAAGAATTAGGTTATACCTCTGAACAAGTATCTAAGTTTTAGTTAGTTTCTTTCAAAAGCTTACTGTTTTTCTTGATTGTTTTCAATTTTTTGTAACTGCTTTCCTTTTGGTAATTTTCGATTTATATGACAACTATTAACATGGTAGTATTGAGCAAGCTTTAAGTGTAAGCTCTTTTCTTCTCATTCCTTTTTATATATTCTGCAAAGGATGACATGGAAATCACATCTTTCTTGACCATTATGGTTGTCGATTGGAATACAAGAAGAATAAAGGTGTAAGCAATAGGTTGAGCGCCTTCGTTATTCTGAACCTTATGGAAATTAAGAAGTCACTTTAGCAAGACCCGTTCTGGTACTGTAACTGACACAATTCTAGATCCAACAACCTCATTACTCAATACAGCATAGTATCATAAAGGAAAAATTTGCAATAAGTTACTGATCCAAGAATCCTTTCTTGAATGCAGCTGTTTGATCATGCTCCATAGATTCCCTCAACGTAAGCAAGAATCAAGAATCGATCGGTGTGCTGTTCATGAATCCTTTTGACTTCTTGACTTAAAGCTTTTCCAATTGATTTGAGCAAATGGCACTTTCTGTAATGTGTCTTTGTGTTTTTCAGAATATATTAAATTTTCAATATACTCTAATCCCAGTATAGTTTTTCATTCCTAAAAGATGCATGCTTAATAGCAGGTTCAACTTCGATTACTTCAAAACAACGTCTCCTAGGTAAGCTTTTATTGTGATAATATCTCTATTTGGAGTTAATAACAGCAACAATGGGGATAGTTCAAGCTTGAAGATTGTTTACTACTTGATCAGTTAAGTGTATATATTTTGATGATATATCATGGAAGCGTTTGAAAAATAATAAGAGTCATAATGGCAGAAACCAATTAATGGCACCATTTATATTCAGCTCGTATATCTTGTATTACAGTTTCTAATAAGATTGTTATAATTCATGTACTAAGACAAGCGGGACCACCAACAAATCTAATGTATGCTAGGGGTTGAATTTACTCACATAGTGTCGCCCTTGTGGTTATGCAAGCACGTGACTAAGTTTTTGGCTCTCTACGCGTTTCTCTAAGAGAAATTTCAAAAAAATGGAAAAACATTCACCTCTCTGTGCTTGTGGAAAAGACAATTTTCTCGCAAAAATTCGAATACAACCGCACACAAAACCTGACACTTACACCAATTCCTGCCAAGATATACATCCTGTGAAATACTCCGAACACGTGCTTCTGTAACTGTATCGAATTTTTAAAATTCCAAATGGAAGTTTCATCAATTTTTAGGAGTTCGATCGCCAATGAGGGTTCATTGCTGTGAGGGTTGAGTCTGTGAGTGTGTTTTGGGGTGGCAAATTTTTATTAATAACTTAGCGGTAAGTGGCGAGCAGAAAGGGAAATATTGAAATGTTCCTTTTGAAATAAGTGAAGGATATGGAACGGCAGAGTAAACCAAACTACACAAAACGGTGTATAGATTTATGTATGAATGAAACAAGTAACATAACTTCGTGTTCTGTCTTATTAAAAACTGACTTTAATGTAACAAGCACCACCTAAAATTAAATACCCCTTAGAAACACAAACCTATAAACCAACCTTTTCAAGACCAAGATTCTCTTTGCAAGAAGTACAATGGTTTTGAGAATTAGTTGCATCCACTATGTCATCTACAAGGTTTAAATGTACGGCAGTTACTGTCAGTCTCTTTCAGAATTTGATAGAACTTTATCTTTATTCAAGAGAAAATTTGCGTTTTCTTCGAATTAGATCGCCATGTGACTAGTTAATTCTTATAGACACTGATGAACATTTTATTAACAATAAGCTTTTTCTCAGTAACCGTTTTTTTGTGTCACAAAACCAAATTGTTGTAATCATTTTAATTTGAAAAGCGAATGTTTGTTACAATTATTTCCAATCATTTTCTTACCACTTTTTTGTGTACTTAATCTCTTTTAATCAATAAATCAAGAGTTACTATAGGCATTGAACTTATTACACCGAGAATATTGATAATTCAAAGTTACCTTATCTGTGACAACATACTGCAATAGACCAAGAAAACATTGTTGAATAAGATAAAGAATTAGTAATACTTTTGTGGTACTTTGAATGCAGTATTTTATTTTACAGTGATAAGTTTTAGCTAAAGCGTGTAAAAAATGGATTGGTTCCATTAATTCATGCTTCAAAATTCTTCTTTCAAGCGGGGAGCGGGCACGGTTGATTTTGAATTGATATTGATAAATTTGTGGATAAATGAAACTAATTGATACTGAAACATTTGGGTTAGCACAATTGATTCAATCAATTAGTCACGTTTATCAATAAATATGTTAATATTGATTACAGTTTAGATAAAGTGGGCTAAAGTAACATTTTCTTTGAGTGGGTGAGCGGGGACCGATGGATCTAAATTTACTTGTTATATGAAAGTGGTTACTAAATGATACAAAAAGGATTTTAAATTGATATTGATAATTTTGTGGATAAATGAAATTAATCAATAGCTAAAATAGACTCGTTGAACTTTGCTACTTCTAATAGCAAAGAATAGGAGAATGAGATTGAAGACTTTTGATATCATGACTTTCGGTATGAACAACTGGAGGAAGAGATCTATATCCCACATCCAAATAATAAATACTATTTAACACCACTCAATAAAGCGTTATATTGTTTAAAGCAAAGCCCAAGAAACTGGAATGAAACTCTAAGAGAATTTTTCAACACATTGGGGTTATTTGACTTGGTTTTCTCACCAGGACTATACGTTTCAAAGGATAAATTTATTTTTTGAGCACATGTTGATAACTGCATTATTGCAGCCAAAAATGACGAGGATATAGGTGGAATGGTAGGTATTCATTTGCGTTATGATAATACCAAAGGAGTAGTGCAATTGAGTTTACGATCGTATGTAGAAAGATTTATATGATGACTACCAAGAGGACATAGTTGAGAAAAAGAAATCAAAACAGAATATTGAGCAAATTCAAGAACAGATCTAAAAAGAGATAAATTAACATTAGAAAAGCAGGACCTGAAAAGAAGAATTAAATATTTACAAGGACTAATAGGAAAATTGAATTATATCAGATCCAGGACAAGATTTGACATAAATTAGACTGGTTTTATTTCCAACTGATGAAGTAATGAAACCAATAAAAACATTACTTATTTAGGTGATTCAAAACAAAGAGATAAAGTTGGTATTCATTAGAGAAAAAATGAACAAGGTTAAAATAAATCCCAGTGTGATGCATCAGTGGGAACTGAATTTGATCAGAAATCCAAAATTAGTGCGTTTATTTGGATCGGAAGAAATTTAATTGACGGATATTCGAAGAAAACGTATAAATCTGCGATTCCAGTGGTGACACAGAAGTAGAAGCTATCGATGTAATAGACAAGATTGTTTGTTGATATTAATAATGAAATTGAAATATTCACATATTCGTCTAATGCTATTGAATGGATAAAAGTTGAATACATGAAACGTTCAAATAAGTTTATTGCCTTAAAATTAGAAAAGTATCGAATAAAGAAATATAAAATTCAAAGCATGTGAAGTAATTAAGAGAAATGGAGAAGAAAGCTGGTCAGCTATTTCAACGAAACCAACTCTAACTAAGAAGCTTAAAAACTTGAAACAAATTATGGAAAAGCAAACTGTAGACATTTTAAGATTATAAATATTTTCAATTTATATATTTTATATACATCTTTTTAGTATAAGAGCCATAATTTATTGTTTACAGATGAACTATCTCGCATGCGAAAACCTGCAATAGTCAGCCTTAATTTGGAAGGTATAACAGAGCTAAATTTAGTAAAAATCGTGTTAGAAATGAACTAGTTGTAATTGTTCACAACAATCGAACACTGGGCGTCGCTGTCTTTAATTTCTGTATTTTTCCCAACCGAGAAGTTTGTCGTCATCATCCTCAAAATATATAGACAGTGGTATAAACAAGTTTTCTAGAGTCTCTTTCATCTATTGAATCCAATCACAAAAATTCACAGTAGAAGTATTTAGTTTCAATGAAAGATCTTCAATACTCATAACCTGTAAACATCTAAGCAACTGGGCGAACTTGAAAAGCAGATAGTTAGGAGCGAATTGGTTCATATTCAATGTAGTGTTATTTCCAGCTCTTCATCGCAGTTATAATAGTACTAAAAACTTATTGTATCAAACACGTTATATACAGTGATATTTTTTCTGTTGAAAATTTTCAAAATACAGATTCTACGCAGTGCTGTTGAAATGAAAGATCTCAAGTAAACTATATCAGTAAGTTGGGCTAATAACGTAACAGTAATTAGTTATCATGTCAGTAATCACATAGTATTAGGCGGTAAAGATTTTCTGATTATGTAAAATACATTTATTACTCCTAAATGAGATATATCATCTTCGTTGGTTTATAAAGTGATGCATAAAATCAAAAAGAAGTTGCGAATTCTTCAAGCTATAATAAAATCATTAAGCTGCTATCAATTGCCGTGACGCTTAACTAACCAAAAAGCTTACCTGTACCCATCAATTCAGCTAATTTCTCCCCTTGTAATCTTCTATCTTCAACATCTTCTTCTTGGGCACTATGAAAAACAAAAACATCCACCAGAACGTCGTCATGTGTATTCAAAGTAGCATGGATTACTGGTGCCGATTAACCTACTGGAGACGGCATTAGATGATGAGTAGAATTTACAATTGGGAATTTAGATAACAATACAGCACCCCACGTATGCTTTTGTGTACCTGAACTGTATTCTGCATACATATGCAAATCATGGGCCAACTTACTAGTAAAGTCTCTATTACACATAGCAATATGTTGAATGCCAGTTTCTAAATCTTTAATCATTTGGAAATACGATCTTCAGACGCCTAATTATCATTATGGATTGCAGGATGAACATTCCAAATAGCAGAAGTAATTAGTTTTGATTCATGATGATATGGTTCTGGTACACCAGTTGGTCCATGTAAATACGTAAAACCCCCAGTTAAAGAAGAGTGACTAAAGTGAAAAATGTAATAAAATTGTAGAACTTGCTAGTTAACTGAACAGCACTTTTGGTAGTTGTATCTTTTTTGCAGGAAAGGGTAAGTAAAATTTAGCAACTAGCAATGACTAGAACAACAGTGGTAATCTTTCTCTCAACAGCCATCTAAGTGGTACGAATGCATAAGCTACTGTCCATACGTGAGCCAAAGTAAATATATTATAAATAATCATTAATATAATAGCGAACCAAGGCTTTGAGTTGACGAAGCAAGTGGTAAGTGTGTATGAATTAACCATATTATAGCGATAACGTATAGAAGAGGACCAGATAAATTTTTATTTAAGCAACAAAGCAATATTCGTTATTATACATGACATTCAGCAACTAATGGTCTTAAATGGTGAATAGCTCCCAATGATATCAGTAAATATGTTTTACATTTACCATTTTTAAAACCGGGAATCTTAGCAACACCTAAAAATGCACTCTTGAAGTTACCTTTGTTAGTTAATTAAACTTTTCCTTAGTTGATGTAGGTGTCCAATAACAAAATACTATTAATGGGAAAGTTACGGTTATCTGCCGTGTGTCCCGCAGGAATGCATATTTTGGTACCAAAGTTTTTTTTTGAACCCTACCATAGTTAAGGTACTAAAAAATAAACCCTA
>PPXN03000022.1:0-154223 GCA_003708445.3 Grigorovia transvaalensis | reverse complement strand
ATTTAAAAATTCGAGCCGTAGGTTTATATGTCTGTTTCGTAACGGTGTAACTCTGCATTGTTAAAAAGCTTCGACTGCTTTTTGGTCGAAAGAATTCCAAATTTCTTATGCATAACACTCAAAAAGTGCTATAGAAGACATCAATTCCCAAAAAAATCTAAGTGTTTGATGAACGATCAAATACAAGAAAGTAAAAAAATACAATGACAAAATCTTGGTTTCAGAAATCTTCAGTTAAGCTTTTTCCAAAATTAGGAGCGATATCATGAAAAACAATACACACAAAGTTCTACCAGTAAGATACAAGGGGGAAATATACAATAGGTCGGTTACCAGACAATAGTTCCTTAGTACCTGGGTAATGGAAAGAATTCTAAACAATAGATTTGGAGTGCATATTTTTCGTAAACCATCTATTATTTAGTCCGAAAAAAGAAAACTTTAACGAAGTGCCTGAAAATTGGGTACGTCATTTTACCGAAAATTAGAGTTTGTCGGACTCCAGAAAAAGAAAATTTAGAGAGAAAGTGTTAAAGACCTAAAAACGGAAATTTTTTCTTTGTCATAATTTTTCTGTGTCGCGCATTTTCTTGATTTTTCTTATTTCAGTATTCAGGTAGGGTTCGTTATAAGGTTATCATTGTGGGTTTTTTTGAATACATTATAATCTTCAATTGATAAAAGTATGTTCTTTGGAGTTGAACTATCTAGGATAAATGCCCACAATTTATATGCATAGCCCCATTAACTTTGTTTAGTAAATTCATATTTCATTATCGCTCTTATTGTCTTATTGACGATTGTGGGATACTGAAATGGTTTCTTACTTTATAAGATAAGAGTTTTGTTCAGAATGGATTAAAGAAGTTTAAAGTCAGTACCAAAAAGCGTATAGAATACAGCAACTCGATTTTGGGGGTGACTGTAAGGACCATGTTGGTGAATGGAATAAATCATATATGTAAATGTGTTCTTATACATACTTCATATTAAGCACATGGTTGACTTATTGTGTGAATTTTTTGATAAAACAACAAAGTCAAAAAAAGATAGGTTTTAAAAAGAATCTATCTCAAAAATTACAAAAATGATTGTTTCCTTAGGGGTTTTCCCTTTTGGGATATCGGGAAAATTCTGAATATGGAAAGCTCTGTTTCCAATCCAAGAAATCTATGTTTCCTAACCCTAACCTTTTGAGCAAAAAACGAAAGCCTAGAAACACGATTATATAGTTTATAAGTACTTAACTATGTTTGGATTTTGCAATTGAAAAGACTATCACTGACGATATGTAAATGTATTAGTTCGGTGAAATAATCAGGTTGTATAAATATCCGGTCCAGGCTTTGGTATATATATATTGGATACGAAAGAAGAGTTTTAGAAACAAATAAGCAAATATAACAATTCCAAAGGAGCTCTGTTTAGGAACCCTCTACCAATAAAGATTTAATTTTAATGAACTAATTTTGCCCTAAATGTTTCTTCATACTTTGATTTATTTCGATTTTTTTTCAAATATTCGAATTCAATTCGAAAAAAAGGTGAGACAAGTTTAGATTAAAAGTTTTACTTTAAACCAAGGACCTAACTGTTGGAATTCTTAAAGAGGAAGAGAAAATCTCCTTGAAATACAACCAATGAACTTTTATAAGAATTACATTATTACCGGAGGTATATGCTTTTACAAGGTATAAGCTTTTCTATTAACACCGAAGGCAAGCATCATTATGAAGGAAAACAACTTCACAAGGAATTTATAAAGGATAGTTGAAGGCAATCTTCCAGTTCAAACTGTTTTAAAGTTCTTGTTACTATTGAGTTTATGGAATCTGATAGAAGATGTTAGGCTGAGGTGGCAGTTTACGAATTTGGTACTCTGAGTTATTGAGCCTGCAAGAAAAACTGGTAGTCAAACGATTCAAGAATTAATTATCAAATATGGTAGGAAATCATTGTTATTCATCTCTCAACGGGGGTTATGTAACTAATAATAAGTTACAGTATAGTTAATTTGAACAGTACATTATTAATATTAACTATCTATATTGCATCATTTGCCATCGGTATCGGACCAATCCCATTCCTTTTCATCAGTGAGATATTATGAACTAATGAACGTGGTACGACACAAAGTTACGGTACAGTATGTAATTGGTTAGCCACATTCATTATCGGGTATAGTTTCGCACTTTTTCAAAATTTATTAGATGGGTCTGCATATTTATTATTTGCCCTATTTGCGAGCGTTTTCTCCCTGTATATTAAGAAAAGAGTACCTGAAACGTACATGAAGGAGAATTACGATGAGATCTGGACCAATTACAAGATGAAAAAATCAAAAAAAGAGAGCAAGCAGTTCATCTATCACTGTATATACTGTAGTTTGCTTTTGTTTTGTCTTGCAATTAATGTAATATACTTTTTAGATTTTAATTACATACAAGTATACTACTTAAATAAAATGGAACCTACTGTTGGAGACAGAATTCGGTGGCTCCATTGTTATTTCCATTTTGGATCAAAACCCGAACTTCCAAAGTTTTCATTCCAGAAAAGAACGACTCACTCATTGTTTGAGTAGGTTGAGGAACCTATCTCGAATAAGATCTATCCACTAGGCAAGCTTCGTTTTGTGTGGGGTTGGCTTATTAAGCGTTTTGGTTCTCCCCATGTAAAGGGCCCTTAACAACGTAACTTTCGGGAAAACAAAAAAATTCTCCTAAAACGGTAATCGCACCTTCGACTTAAATCTCGAGATCGGAAACCGGACGGATCCGTTTATGTACATCAAAATTTCCCTATTTTTGGGTTGGCAAAATATCCCTATTTGAACTGTTTCTACGAGAATTGACTGTGGGTTTGGTTAATGGAAACTTCGCAGGCAAAAAGTGTTCTGGTGTTCTAGATACTGTAGGCACTTTATCGTAAGTAGTACTTTCTTGGCAAAAAAAATGACCTCCACTATTCCAGAAAAATCATTGGGTTGCCTCAGTACAATAGAAACACATGCCTTTAGTTCGGAAGAATTCCTTTACGAAAAGCCATGTGATTGCCTAACAAGTGAAACGATAAGAATAAATGATTTACATTTTTATCAAATCGAATTTACAAAGAATTATTTATGATCCTTGAACGATGGAGACAACGGATAATAGAGATACACGTACCTATTTATTTGATAGCTTTCTGCAACTATTAGTGGTGTCTCAGCCCCTTTCTTGCTTAATATATCTCTCACTGTTACACAATCCAAGATGATTTTCGCTTTTTATACAAGGATTGATAGGATATGGGAATAAGAAAATTATATCCGAAGCTATTGTTTCTTGATTATGAAATCTAACATTTTTTGAGTTTTACATTATTTTGAAAAAAAATTGAATTTATAAACTCAAAGAAGTAAGAATTCTGACTCAGAATTTCTGAATGATTTACTGTATCTATGGAGATAATTTGAATAACTGGAAACTTTATATATTAGTATTCAACTCTCACTGTTATGAAAATTCAATATTCGTATAAACTTTTAAACTAGAGCTCAAAGATACACCTTTTTTAGCTACCTTTTACTACAATAATTGTAAAAATCTATGAAACTGCAAACGAAGTAAAAAGATTTGTCATTTATTGAAAGAAGATTTAAGGTGTTAGGAACGATTTGTGCGGGTTGGGATAGTATGATATAATATGGGATCCTGAGTCCTGCATCTACCATTATAATTAAGATATGTGAGTCTATGTATGTACTTAGTTATTATATATTATATGGGTATATAAATTTATAATGTTATAGGTAGTATATTGGTTGCTTCGTCATTACTTAGTTGCAATCCCGAATCCTGAATCCAAGAGATATCAGATATTTATATATTCATCAACGACGTGATCCTGCAAATCCCACCGATAGGGGGATATATGCGCATTATAACTTCATTCGAAGGCTATACGAAATGACGTATAATTATAATGCTAACACAAGGTAAATTTTATGTTTATTCCAAATTTTATTTTCCGTTCAAAATTTGATATTGAAAAATGTAAAAAACCCATCTCTTCCAAATATCCACAATTCTTTATGACTTTCAGTAATACAAGTCACGAGTAAATGACAGCATGTAATCATTCTTTTGAACACTCAAATCCATCTAACAAGAAAATTATCTTGGTGAATATTATATAAATATTTTGGCTACTTATATACGAATATCTATACTAATTATAGCTTTTTATTACATCAGAAGTATCTCACTACATAGTTCAAAAAATTAAAGATTTACTCTTCTTCAATTTGCTAACAGTGAAAATAATCTCAGGGTAAACTGCATTTTTGCTTTCCTTAATTTGATTTTGATGAATAGAAAATAGTGAGATAATGGTATCATTTATCTGAAGTATACGGTTAATCGTCTAAATACAAAACAAAAATTCACATTGGCTTTAATGAAACTGTATATATGCACTTCTCTTTATGCAAAGAAATGCTCCTTATCAACTAAAAGTTTTATCATAATAAGTTTAGGTTTTGAAAATATTTATTAAACTCAGATATTAGATATGGTTTTAAAGACTTCTAATTATATTATGTAGTTGCTAGAAAAACTCAACCAATCCACATTTTCACTTGAACTTTGCTGTTATTTTATATTCTAACAGAAATAAAGTAGAACAAATCTTTCTTCTCGTTGGGCGCACCAATATATTTCGTTTTCGTATCTTCATATAAAAAGTAAGTACTTTACGGTGTTCTTAGTTTGTTTAACAGCTACTTGAACTACAACTTTTCACATGACACGAAACTAACTTCTTGAAAGATTCAATCTTCCACCAACAGATCTAGAGTCTCCAAGATCAATCAAGCAGATTGGAGACCCCAAATATTGGAGCTTATGCTTATTAAAAAAAATATTAGAATACTTAGTTCAAACATAAATACATACTAACAAATACAGAACTTTTATTTAGATAACATTGCAACTCAAATGACGATACAAAATGAGTAGATTTTTGGGAAAATTAGTAACAACAGAAAGTAAGCAAAGGGTATAGAAGTTTCATTTACGCTTAGATTCATAATAGAACTGTCAATAGGAAAAATATCATTGAGAAAGCATTATTCTTCAAGATGAAACCAGAGTTTGCTTCTAATATCGTACCAGCAGTTTTAATAGGCAACTCACTCAAACTAGTACTAGCAAAGTTGGTTGTTTGTTCAACACCAACGGCACTATTTATCGAGCCTGAAGCGATGGCAGTTGGCTGAGCAGCCGAAATCGCAGCAAAAGTTGAAGATTTAGCTGTGGAGACTTCCTTGCTTAGTTTACCAGCATAAACAGAAGTGGTGGTAATAGTTGTTGGTTTGCCGATAGAATTCGTAGTAGTGATTGTGGTTTTAATTGAAGAGGCACTGTTTCCCTTGCCTGGAATACTACCCTTGGCAGAAGTGGTGGTAATAGTTGTTGCTTTGCCGATAGAATTCGTAATAGTGATTGTGGTTTTAATTGAAGAGGCAGCGTTTTTAGACAAGTTACTTTCTTTAATTGGACAAGTAGTAATTGTGCTAGTAACAATCTCACCTGCAGAGTTGGTGACAACAGTTGTGGTTGTGATGGTCGTCCCTGGTACACTTGTAGTTGCAGCACATTTATCACATTTGGTAACAGTTCTAGTAATTCTTTCACTTTCAGAATTAGTTGTGACGACTATATTTGTGATAGTTGAACCCATTTCAGTCCCACTCAAAGAGCTACTTTCTATAGATGGACAAGTGGTATTTGTGGATGCCGTACATGTTACACATTTGGTAGCTGTGGAAGTTACTTCTGATGTTTTAGTTGTGGTAACTGTACCAGGAATAAAAGACGTAGAAACAACAGCAGAATTTGACCTAAAGAAAGTGTGCGACATATCAACATTCACAGAAGATGTTTCAGCAGAAGCAGATCTAGCAGGTGAAGTACTTTTGGCATAATGGACAGATCCAAACAAGGTAATTGACTTACTTGAGGCAAAGGATTTAACAGAACTAACGAGATGAGCCGAATTGATGAATATAACAGAGCTTGATGAGGTGAAAGTATTGGTTTCAGAATAGGAAGTTTGTGTAACAGAGTTAGTCGTAAAACCTGAGCTTGTATAGCCACTAATGGATTCGAGAGGATTGGTGGACTTGGCAGAACTAGTTGATATAGAAGACATAGATGGTTTAACAGAAGTTGTTGGTTCAAAAGATGTAACAAACGTGGTTGATTGAATAGACCTAGTAAATTCTAGAGACGAATTTGGTTCAGCTGAACAAGTTGATATCACAGAGCTTGTAGATTCCGCAGAAGGGGTAGGTACAACAGAAGTGGTTGATTCTTTGGAGGTCGTTGATGGAACAGAAGTGGTTGATTCAGCAGAGGATGTGATTGATTCAACAGAAGCAGTTGATACAACAGCAGTGGTAGGTTCAACAGAGGGAGTAGATGAAACTGTTATCACAACAACTTCACTTGATGTAACTGTTGAAGAAGAGCCACTAGATTTTTTGCAAGCATCAGCACTTGGAAAAAGCGTGGTAGTAACAGTAACCCAATCATTATTCGATAAGCTCATGAACGTTGAAGTCACCGCAACGGTTTCACATCTACTAACTTTTGTGGACCTCCTGCAATCGCCAACAGTTGAGAAAACTGTAGCTGTACCAGTACCATGAACATCATCATAGACCACCTCAACGGTTTCACATGAACGTATAGCACTTGAAAGAGAGACTTTTGGAGTTGATGAGCTAGTAAGAGGTGAGATTGAAGCGCTCATCTTCTTAGAACTTGGCTCAATAGATGAAGAAGTTACTTCAGTAGTACTTTCTGTGGTATTTGAAGACGAAGAAATAACTTTTGTAGATCTCGTGCAAGCAGGAGCAGTAGAAAATATTGTAGTAGTACCAGTAGCCCAGTCACCATTTGATAATGTTGCGTAATATGAAATCACCTCAACGGTTTCACATTTTCCTGTATTAATTGAGGTTCTTGGAGTTGTGGAGCTAGTTAGAGGTTTAATAGAAGTGCTCATCTTCTTAGAACTTGGCTCAATATGTGAAGACGAGCTAGTAGCTTTTGTAGATCTTGTGCAGGCAGGAGCAGTAGAAAATATTGTAGTAGTACCAGTAGCCCAGTCACCATTTGATAATGTTGCGTAATATGAAATCACCTCAACGGTTTCACATTTTCCTGTATTAATTGAGGTTCTTGGAGTTGTGGAGCTAGTTAGAGGTTTAATAGAAGTGCTCATCTTCTTAGAACTTGGCTCAATATGTGAAGACGAGCTAGTAGCTTTTGTAGATCTTGTGCAGGCAGGAGCAGTAGAAAATATTGTAGTAGTACCAGTAGCCCAGTCACCATTTGATAATGTTGCGTAATATGAAATCACCTCAACGGTTTCACATTTTCCTGTATTAATTGAGGTTCTTGGAGTTGTGGAGCTAGTTAGAGGTTTAATAGAAGTGGAACTTTGTCGAATAGCTGCAGAAGGTTTTTCCACTTTGGTCACTGTGATCGTTGTAGACAAAGTAACATGGGTTGGAGGTTTTTTACAACCATCAGCAGTTGCAATAGCAGTAGTAGTACCGATACCCCATTCACCATTTGATAATTTTGTCTTAAAATATGAAATCACTTTAACGGTTTCACATTTAGCAGTATCTATTGAGATAGAAATTGGTGCATCAGCTGCCAATACTGCTGATAATAAAAATAAACATATGGTCCAAATTTGAAAGAAAAGTAAATTGTTTATCTTCATCTTGAACTTTTCTGCCGAAATTTCCTTTTCAAGATTGCCTAAAAGGAATAGAATTTAACAAAGAGTAATATAATGAGAAGGTGAAGAAATTATAAGAGACTGAAACAAAATTCATATTCCTTTAAATATTCTGAGGAATCATTATCAGCGATTTTGGTAGATCTTTGTGAAAAGGAAAGCACAAATGAATGGACTTCCTATAGCACAAAAACTGTCTGGATATGATAAAAAACAATTTGGTGTATTGGTAGTTTATAAGTTTAACCTTTTTTTCAGTTCCAAATTGGGAATATGCATAATAGGAGTCTACAACGTTGAATGGTATAAGGCTACCAACAAACTTTTTCATGTTGCCTTTGAATTGTACGGTATATTGTTAGTGAATGGTTTATTAGTTTAATCGAATTCTGATTTTGCGATCACAAGTTTTCTTGATCGCTGATATAAAAAAAAAGAGTGATCAAAAGGGGAATTTGATTTACACTATTAGCGAAATTGCTTGATGAAAAAATTGTATGATTGTTATTTTTTTCCAAATCAAAACAGTTGCTGATAGGGCATTGTGCGAAATTGGGAATATCTGCTTGCAATTCCTACTGAAAAGCCAGTACAATTAGATGTTTTTTTCCCAGTTTCCCAACATTGGTAAAGTGGGTGTTTAAACAAGCTTACTCTAGGGTTATAGTTGGCTCAAATAGTTAATACCCTATTGTAATTCCTCCAATTTATTCCTCCAATTTATTCAATTATAAATGCATAAATTGTGTGGTTGATTTTTTCGGTCAAGAAATGCTTAAAGAAGAGGTGTCTACGCGCTGTTAAAGCAAATGTTATCCGCGGAACAGGAAATGGGAATTTTGGTCCGATAGGCACAGGGGAATTATTTCCACTTATTCCTGGATGGATATACGGTTCCCCGTTCAGTCATAAAAAATACTCTTACAAATTTGTATTTTTAAGTTAGAGGTAGTGATATGGGCATCATTCAGTTCAAAATTTTCGTACTCAGAATACGCACCATATGCAAGTTATTAACACGGCTTGTGATGCCATCTGTGTATAGAAAACTGTTTGCCCTGGCATAGTACCAAATCCATAACAGAATATTTTTTTCAGATTCTCGAGAATCAAAAAATGAAATTTGAAAAATGGAAGAAATTGAATTTTTTTTCTCGAAATAGGAAAAAAATGCTAGTGTATACACCATAGTGGACACCACACAACACAGTAGAAACAGTACCCGGCGTTTTTGTTTATTATGCCTGTATCCACTCTTACTAATCAAGATGCCCCCACTGATACATTGACATATTATCTCCCACGTATAGATCAATTTTATATTCCGGAATGGCTAACTATGCAATTTGTAGCCAACAATCTTATAAGTTTTACACCATTGTTTTCGTATGGATCCACAATAATCAGTATCGAGAAGGCACAAACTGCATTAGGATTTTCTATTGATATTTGTGCCACTATGTTAATTGCATCTATATTAAGAATATCATACTATTTGATAACGCCATACGAGATAGCGTTATTGAGACAAAGTGTAGTCATGGTATTGATTCAACTAGCTTTGTTGAGATGTAGTTTGAAATATAGACCCGAGGAATATAAGTATAGCTTTTTGAAAAAAGTGGAAAGTTTTAGTGAATTATATGATAATATGAATTTTTTTTCTAATAGTAATAATATTTTGAGGAATTTGGGTCAGTTTGTGTTAATCGTCGTGTATAAAGTATTGAAATTTTTTGATCCCGGTTATCAAAGAGTATTTGGATTTTGGCAATGGGATAAAGATGAAAAATATTGGAAATTTATATTGGTGTTTAGTGTGACACAATTTATGATTACGTTTTTCATCTCTAAAGTCTTAAATTGGGATGAATTAGCACAATGGTTAGGTTCCGTTATTGGATTTTTTGGGCTGTTAGTAGAATCGTTATTACCCTTACCTCAGATTGCAATCTTGGTAACGTTGAAATCTGTACGAGGATTTAAATTAATCATATTGGTTAGTTGGTTATGTGGTGATACATTAAAGATCACATACCTTTTATTTGGTACTAAAAATGTTTCCATTTTGTTTATAATGTTTGGATTATTTCAAATGTCATTAGATCTGTATATTGGTGGACAATATATTTATTATAAATATTACTACAATAAAGAGAATGATCTGAATGAATCTATTGAATTAGAATTATTTACAGATAAGGAGATGGATCCCGGTCGTATTGAGAGTGGGATGCAAGATGTTAATGAAGATACTACAAGTCTCTCCATGGAGAACAAAGAGGACACACCACCACTTTCAACTGGTACCAGTAGAAGATCATCCACTGTTTAAACCAAAGGTGTTTAATACCCTAACTTACTTAGTTAATTCACTTATCTGTATATAATATACCATTTTATAAAAACATTTTATAGAGAAAATGAACGAACAAAGAACATCATTGCATTTTAACCGCCGAAAAGGAAAAACATTCTAAGGAAGTACAACATGTTGAATCTGTATATGCTGATGCAGTACGACAGACAAGTTACCATCAAGCAACTAACCCCAGCGGCAAGAGTATTAACCTTGACACCACCGCAACGGTACGATAATCTGCCAGAATTATATAATCATATCCGCGACTTATTCCAACTAATGAGTCACGGGTTGGCACAGAACGAGCATATAGTGTTACAATGTAGCAAGATTAAGTACGTTTTCCCGCCAGTACTCAACTCCAGTGTGGGTACTAGTTCTAATTTCCATCTTGTGTTGCATGTGTTGAATGTTATTGTGACCCAATTACGAGAAGATAGTGGTGGTTCGAGAACGTTACGAAGTGTGTTTTATGATAATGTATCTTTATTTGGCACACAAAGTAAGTGTGTGCATTGGTTGAACAAGATTTGTTACGAGTTACAAGTCAGTTGTGTAGATATCGGTATTGTGCCCTCTTTGAAGGGACTTGTTTACTGTCACGGTATAGAAGTTGTTGTGGATGAGAGTGCCCTGTTAAGTAACGAAGTGCGGCTCGTCCCACGTGTGGCCGACAACAGCCGCGTGCACGTGAGCCACGGCTCGTATTCTGTTGTGGTAGTGGAGAAAGATGCGATTTTCCACGATTTGATTGGCCAAATAGACGACACTACGGGGAATTGTGTGGTGATTACCGGTAAGGGCTATCCGGACAGGAACACCACTAATTTCTTGCAGTTATTGCAATTAAAGTCACGGGACAGTAAGATCCAGATCGTTTGTGACGAAGACCCGCACGGCGTGCACATCACGTGGCAGTATCTGAAAAAACTGACCGATTGGTCGCAAATTCAATTTCAAAGTATGCACAAATCTATCCGTTCTAAGAAAATATCTCAGAGGTTAACCGACAGAGACGTTGTATTGTCACAGAGTTTGGTATCACAAATCACGAACAACAAACTGCGTCACGCGCTGCACCAAATTTTGTTTTTCCAATTGAAATTCGAAATGTCGGCGGAATCGATCTTGTCACGTGGAAATCTACCCGTGGAAAAAAAATTAAAGATCACGTGTGTGCCACGTGACTAGTTAAGCACACACGTGAGATTGTTCTGGAACACGTGTTCACATTAACTTCTTTTCACTGCAGAAATCAACACGAAATGAAAATTTGATTCAAACAATATCAAAATACAACAAGATAGGTTAGAGTTAAGGTAGTGTGAGATGATTTTTTCACCATTTTTCATCTATTTATATAGTATATTACCTATTGCTTTTGCCAATAATGCAATTTATTCACCATTTACACTAAATTTACCCTCATTTACGAAAGAATGTTTATATTATGATATTGTAAATGATGAACAAACATTAATTGTTTCGTATCAAGTCTTAACAGGTGGTAATTTTGAAATTGATTTTATCATTACTGCACCTGATGGTAATGAAATTGTGAAAGAAACACAAAAGAAATATTCAGACTTTGTATTAAAATCATTTGGCCTGGGTAAATATTCATTTTGTTTCTCAAATAATTATGGTACTGCTTTGAAAAAAGTGGAAGTGGTATTAGAATTAGATAAAAGTTTGCAACAAATTACCAATTATGGCGGTGATAACAACAACAACAACAATATTAATGGTCAAGATGTGGTTGCAAATAATGCCATTGAAGAAATTGATAGAAACTTAAATAAGATTACCAAAGTGCTTAATTATTTAAGGGCCAGAGAATGGAGAAATATGTCTACTGTCGAGTCCACTGAGTCACGTTTGAAATGGCTAGCTATGTTAGTGATGTTATTCATGGTTGGTGTCTCCATTGTACAAGCCGTGGTCATTCAATTCTTCTTCAAAGCCAGGTCTAAGAATTTCGTATAGTGAAAGTTGTATTGATATACTATTGATATACTATTGATATACTATTGATATAGCATTATAAAGTATTATAATATATATATATAATACACTATTACATGAATGTAAGCGTAAATGTCCCTAATGCTATGATTGCTGTCCCGCGGGGTATTCTTTGTAGGGGGAACCTGTACAATTTTGTCTTGTGGAGGTAACGGAATGCCACAAGGGCACATGTCCCGACAAAAGTGCTCAGGTACTTGAACTTGTGTATTAAGATCCCTGCTCCTATGCCGACCATGGACCCGATACATAGGTCTTGGTATGTGAGTTGAAGTTGGTTCATACTGTAACTATCTTATATACTTTGTACTATGTACTTTGTGTGTTGTGTGTATTATTTGTTTGTTGTTTGTCTTTTTATATATATGGATTTGTTGGTACTGTTGTTGTTTGCTTTTCCTCTTTTTGCTTGTCATCCCTTCGTGTCCTCCCTTCTGCCATACTCTCTTAACCAGAACTCGTCCCTGTAGATCTCCCACCCGGCCCGCACTTCGTTGCTGAAATTGCGTGGTGAGAGCACCAATTTAACACGCATCTGCTGTGACTTGTATATCTTGTTCTGTAACTGCCGCTGCACTCCCGCCAGAGACCTGTACACTATGTTCCCTGGGGGCCAACTGAACAACCACAACAGGATCCTGTTCAGTTGTACCACAAGCCATTGTAAGTAATTCACTGCGATTTCATCCATCGTAGCGGGCACTTTCACCAGTTTCAAATTGAACTGCCGTAATCCCTTGTTGCTGCTACTGATGAACCGTCGGGGGTTCACTATGGTGCGTTTGTACTGGCCACTCAAATGGAACAGCACCACAGTGACACCATCGAACACAGCAACAAACTGTAACAACCTCCGTGTCTTTGTGACAAACACGTCCATGTACAGTACACCAAGAAGACACAGGCCACTCACCAGTAGGGCAAAATAGAAACAGAGGTACTGCCACCGTAGGCGTTGCTGCTGTTGCAATTGACACCGAAGTTGGTCCTCCAGTATCAGAAGGTTACGGAATATCATCGACGCGGGCGTGATGCCCGATGGGTGTTGCACGGACCGTGTGTGGCCACTGGAGTTGCTCTTACGTCTTCGGGACATGTTCGTCTATCGCTTCGAGCTTTATACTTTATTGAAAAATTATTATACCCAACTATACCCATACCCATACTTATCCTAATACCCATACCCATACTTAGCTATGCAAAGTGTCATAGAGGAATGGTACCGTGCGAACAATTGGACACGGTTGAACTCGTACGAGAACGTTTGGGACTACTCGAATGCTCTGTTGAAATTCGATATTCCAGACGCTTGGCAGTTGTCCATCATGAACAGGTCTTCCAGTTTCAGTTACAACACTTTGGACATGACGAGGTGTAACAAGATCACAGGCTCGATAAGTTACTTATATACGGACTCTCCTGGTGTCAAGATCGGCAACAGCATACAGATGCCCTTGCAAAATATAGCACAGACTATGCAATGGTTCCCTCATAGACAAACCACAAGGAAACTACCTTCGAACTCTTCCTCTTCTTTGTACTACGGTAGACTATACTACCCAACTGCAAAATTAGAAGCCATGTTCTTACATAATTGGTACAACAAATGGCAATTGGCTACTTGTTGGATAAGTGATCCACAAATTTTGTCAAATTGGTCCATCACTCTGAGGAAACAGGCCACAAACACAGTTCAAGAATGGTGTTACTCGAACGTAGACTCTTTGTTCGGTTACAGATTCCTACATTCCCTGACTACAACCCCATCAAGATTCAATAATTCATTATACATGAACTCAAATCTATCTTGTGGTGCTGAATTTTGGCTTACAGCAAAGACTTTAAACCCAGCTTGTTCCACCACACTACGATATTTGACTCATTCCGCTAACACAGGTAGACCCATTGTCGTACTGTTTAGTTGGAACCCTATCTTCGGCCACTTGGCTACAAGCTACTCTGCTCACGTACTGAAAAACTTGAAACTGGCAACAAGGTACGATTTTAACTTGTACTCTCTGCAATCTAACTTGTCCCTAGGTTTAGAATTCTGGAACAAATCAGCGGCCCATGATAAGAGCAGCACAACAGTCTCACTAAGGGATACGTACATACCGACACAAATTTTGGTCAATGATGATTACAACAAGGACTTTCACGTCATACCAAGAGATCATGATTATGTAACGTACGTTTTCCAAAATTCATTGAATCAAATAGATTACGAAAAATTCTTGATTAACAATTTTAGAGAGAATTGGATCCACGAAAAATTCAACTCCGTGTGGAAATTATCCACTTCGTTCATCGAAAGAGACATTAATTTACTTTGGCAAGGTAAATGGAATGGGTTCATCTTATCATTTGGTACAAGATTACAACTAAACAATTTAAATGACACGAAAATTGGTATAAAGATTCAATATATAAACTAACTAACCCCATTATAAAAAAAAGATCGTCACTCACACTTTCCTCAATCTCTTTGGTTTCAGCCCATTTTCATAATTGACCAAATTTTGTCTTAAATTTTCAGCTAATTCAGAATCATCATACCCATCTAATTGATACCATAAATGATACCCTGATAGTCTAATACCATCATCAATGACTTTTTTCATCCATTTTTGCGTCTGCTCCATCGGTTTCATACTATTTAACATTATAGGGTGGAATCGTTTCGGTATATCTTTGATAGATATAGTGATAGTACTAAACATCGCCTTGGGACAGTTCTCTTTAAACAATAATTCTGTACTCCAATCTGTCTTACACCTCCTGGCAAACTTATTCATTTCTCTCATATTATGTATCACTATAAAGGATATGATAAATTCATTATCTGATTCTACTAATTCGATGATGGATTCACGAGGTAGATAGTATCTAATATTTTTATCCTCTATAAATTCAATCAATAATGTAGCATTTTTTAAGTATTTGGTTTGGAATGTAGTTAATCTATCCTCTGATTCGTCATTGGTATCCTTAGATTTCGGTTTCCGTCCTGGTTTCTTCTTTGTGCCAACGTTCTCATCCTTTATAGTAATATTTTCTACACTTTGCTGAGAAGAAGCCGGGATGGAAGAATCTATACTATTCGTACTAATGGGTCTTTTCGGTATTATGCTGGGCTCCATGGAGTCATGTGTTTCTTGTTTAATATTAGGATCAATAAGATGTGAATTAGCCGTATTAATAGTGTAAACAGGTTCCTGTGTGCTCGGTGTAGGTGATTTCTGTAGTGGTAATAATGGTGGTATGGGCCTTGTCACCATCGGTATATTTATATTCGTTGTAGTTTCCCCAGGCATTTTCTTAGCAATATCAATCATTTTTTTAAATCTTTCAACTTCTTCTTTACTGGCTAAACCTTTAGCTACTTTCTTCATTAATGTACTCAAATTTGCATCATTTTGTGCCATCTTATTCAAATTTGCAATCATATTAGTATCATTTACTGGAGAATTATTTGAAGGGCCCATCTTATTATCAATGGTATTATTATTATTAGTAGTAGTAGTAGTCTTCGGTATCTTAATCTTTTGCTTTGATTTTAATTCTAATTTCAATTTTTTCAATTGTTCCTTCCTCTCTAATCTTAATTTTTCATTCTCTAATTTCGATTGTAATTTAACCTTTTTCTGTTCTTCTTTGATCTTTTCCCTCAATTCTCTCTTTTTGGCCCTCTCCTCTTGTTTCAATTGTTTCAATTGTATAACATCTTCTTTCTTCTTTTGTTTATCCACTTTTTTCTGTTCTTGCAATTCTTGCCACTCCCTTTCAATGTCTTCATCCTTTAGGATAAATAGCCTTATAGGGAAGCTATGCGGCCCACCAAACAACGTAGCATCACACATCTTTTGCATCTTATCCTTTATGGAAAACCCAGTAAAACTCTTCTCATACGCATTAGTCCCATCTTTCAACCAATACAAAGCAAATATATTACCCATGTTATGAATCCAAGTGTTTCTAGAGATGATCAACGAGTTATACAACACAGCAGAGTCCTTAATGGAGAGAGAATGTGTCAAAGTAGAATTATAATTTGGTGTCTCTATACTGGCAGGTAATTCACCAATAATCTCAAAAATTTTACCATTGTTGTCTGTATGTGATACTGTTTCTGTGTCTGAGGGTATCGGGGAGTCAGTTTCTGTGTCTGAGTGGTTGTGTACACGTCTCTTTGACCGTAAAAGAGCCATTTGTTTTGCTTGAAAGAGTTAAATAAGCTGAAAAATGTTAATTTTTTGTTTTTTATTTTCAAACATCGGACCCGACTCTTCTGATTTTCTTTGTGGATCGGATCCGACTTTTTTTAAATTAACGATTGAATGTTGATATATAGACTGTATAATACACAAAGACTCTGCTATGGGTGGGGACTACACAGATTTGGCTAGTGCTTGCTTCACATCGTCCAATAGATCGTCTGCGTCTTCGATACCGACAGAGAGTCTGACCAAGTTATCGTAGACACCAGAAGCTTCTCTGGCTTCCTTTGGAATACCACCGTGGGTCATCACAGCTGGCACTTCTAATAATGATTCGATACCACCTAATGATTCAGCTAAAGTGAATAATTCGGTGGAAGATGAGAATTTAGCCGCAGCGTCGGCACCACCTTTCACTCTGAAAGAGATCATACCACCACCAAGAGACTCACGATGTTGCTTTTGTACAATGGCGTAATCTGGATGTGATGGTAAACCTGGATAGTTAACAGCTTCCACATATTCAGAGGATTCCAAGAATTCTGCAAT
The DNA here is from genome assembly GCA_003708445.3 of Grigorovia transvaalensis. Lineage (NCBI taxonomy): Eukaryota > Fungi > Ascomycota > Saccharomycetes > Saccharomycetales > Saccharomycetaceae > Grigorovia > Grigorovia transvaalensis. Next base: position 137,267 of record PPXN03000022.1, on the reverse strand, counting down.
TTTTTGTGCAGTTAAAGATGCTTGTTTGACTCTTAAATGTAAAGTCTTTAGACCTCTATGAGATAACCATGCGTCAAATGGTGATGGGATAGCACCAATAGCATTTTGTAAAAATTGTAAATTTTCGTAAATTTCCTTGTTGTTTGTGGCTAAGACCCCTAACACAACGTCTGAATGACCATTAATATATTTAGTGGCAGAATGGACTACAATGTCAGCACCAAGAGATAATGGGTTAGATAAATATGGTGAAAGGAAGGTGTTATCGACTACTAATAAGATATCTTTATTAATGGTGTTAATCTTCTCTCTGACAGCTTGAATATCGGTCACTTTCAAAGTTGGATTTGTTGGAGATTCAATCCATACTAATCTTGTATTATCTTTCACTAAAGATGGTAATTCTTCAAGCAAGTTATTAGTGAAAGTAGTCTCGACACCGTGACTGTTGGCCACTTTGGTGAAGTATCTGTGAGTACCACCGTAGACATCACCGATAGAGATGGCATGTGAACCTTGTGGTAAAGATTGTAAAATGACCGCGGTGGTGGCAGAACCAGAAGAAAAGGCTAAACCATATTTACCCTTTTCCAAAGCAGCCACAGCGTTCTCCAAGTTTTCTCTGTTTGGGTTTTGAGATCTGGAGTATTCGTAAGTACCGATGGGGACACCTGGAGCGGTTTGAGCAAAAGTGGTGGATAAAGAGATTGGTTCGATGACAGAACCGTGAACATCGGTGTGGGAACCGGCGTGGATAGCTGCAGTGGCGAATTTCATAACGAATTGAGTCTTCTTAGTAGAGAGAGTGGTTGTAACTACAAGTGAGTTTGTTGTTTGTAGCCTTCAAAACGAGTGAAACCTCACGAAGCAGAAACTTTTCCTTTTATAAAATTTTCGACTTCCACAGTGAAAAAAAAAAAACGGCGTCTCGAAAAACTGTGGCACTGCTGAGTAAGCCGCCGTGCTGAGTAAGCGACGTGCCATTGATGACTAATACCATGAGTAATCCCACCAAAGTGTTACCATTTATTACCATGGATCAATTCTAAGTCATTGCTTATCTCTGAATCTCTCAAGGGATTCAATTGTGGTGCACCCGGAAATGCATGGAAATACTTGGCTATACCCATCATATCACTTATTTGATTATTTAGTCTCATTCTATCCACAATCACTTCTAGTTTATCTACGGGATTATATTTATACTGATATTGTATATTCTCACATTGCAAATCTTCACTTATAGGTTCACCCGGTAATAATCTTTGTGCTGGTCCCGCATACCCAGTGATACAACTTAGGGTTTTACCCGGTAGTTTCACTGGTACATGATAATGAATATCTGGGACGATCGTATCCATATCACGTCTTTCTTTATTAATATCATACCATTCTCTGGTGGTGTTACTTAATAATTGTCTTTTCAATTGATTCACTTTCTTATAGAAATTTTGATGTATCATTGTCCTGGTCGCGAACGTTTCCTTATGAATACATTTCAATTCATATTTTTGTCTTTGATACGCTTTCTTCAATTTATTATCTCTAATTTCTGCAATTTTGGTATAATATTGGTGTAACTCGGTGTGTGATCCATCCAGACACATTTTCAATTCCATCTCTAATTTAACTAATTTGTTTTCATATAATCGTTGTCTTAATTCAGCAAATTGATATTCTATATTAACAATATCATTAATGGCAGCTTGTCTCTTTTGTTCTAATTCCATAGGTGATAACATTTTTTCCTTGGATTCATCATTTTCTTCTTCTTCTTCCTCTTCTTCATTTGCATATATATCATTATTTATCTCAGTTTGTGCATCCTCTTCAACATCAGCTTTAACTTCTTCTAAAATATCTTCATCTTCATCATCGTTATCATCTTCCTCCAACTCATCTTCTTCTAATTCTACTTCGTCATCGTCGTCATCATCGTCGCCTTCTTCCTCTTCTGTATCATCCTGCATACTCAGATTGGGTTTAGCAATAGCTGGCACTTCATCTCTAGGTCTATTTGACATAAAGGTAACTGGTGAAGGATTGGTGGACTGCGGTAAATCTTTCAAGATAACTCTTGCCTCTTCTTTCACACCACTTGTCAAGACAACAGGTACAGTAATCTGATCCACTGTACTGATCTGATTTTGTATCAGTCCACTAACTTCAGACACTTCACTCATAGTATCACGATTAAACAACGCTCTACCCATAGAATCATCCTTCTCAGTTTCTAACTTGACACCACCTAAATCTGGCCTATCACTAACCAACCTCGACAGTGGCGGATGCAAATCTTCATCTGCATTAATGATATCACTACCTAGTTTCTCCGTATCCGCATCGCTGGAGACGCAAAGATCAGTAAGGTTTGAATTATCTGGATTTTCCACCGTTCTAGTCAGGTTGTCAATGTTTTCACCTTCCCTGCCGTTCCCTGTCGGTTGCAGCATGTGTGTCATCGTGTCTGTGTGGGTGGGAGTACAGTATTGCGGTTATTATGTAGTTGCTATTCAATAATAAAAACAATCATCATTTTTTTTTGAAATATTTTGGTGTAAAATAAGGAACTTTCAAGTGACGTGGGTAAACTCCTAATAAGAACGTCGTTTGGAGGGTTGTGTGGCAGATTTGGCCTTCCGGGAAGTTCTTATTCTCTCTTCTTGGGTCTGGTTTGCCTGATGTGTTTTCTCTATGTGTGTGTTTTCCACAGCCCAGAATGTTTCGGACTTGAAATATGATCTTGGGGATATAAAATACAGAAGATATACACTTTCCTGTAGTTGCTGTATGTGTCTTATACCGTTTTGTATCGTAATGGAAGCACTTTCAGGTGAAATTTGATTTAAAATTTTGTATGATAGTCAAAACTCAAGACCCTCTTTATATTATTTAAACATTTACCATTCTCAAAATCTCTTGTATTTTGGTCTGTCAATATAGGAGTGTGTTTGAAAATAAACAACCCTTGTCGTTAAGATTGCTCTCTTTTTTTCTCAAATACAAAGCCAGCTTCATCGACTTTGTATTCCTCTGTATTTACCGGATTCAACTAATTTGCTTTAAAAATGGAATGTATATTCAAAACTTGTTCTTGTTACTTTGAATCATTCAAAACCATGACAATCCCAAAGGCAATTTGGGATAGAGAAGTGTTTATTAGTTCTCAGATCATTTATTCTACCATTAACTCCAATATTTTTCAGTTTCTAATTAATATCTGCAATGTACATTGATTAACCAACTAATTTGTAATTATCAAAAGTTACTTTCTCAATAGTCTTTATATAAGATTCAAATAGGATTAAACAAGTATAAAACTATCAAAATCCATTTTGTATCAAATCCAAAAAGTGAACAATAAATTGAGAGAATGAATATGATTAAACTTTTAAATGCAGAAAACTTTTCTGATGGTGTGTTTGAAAGATCAACTTTCTATTCATATTGGCCACTGTATATTCTGCTTCTGTTCAAGAACATGAGGCTATTTATAGACTCAGGGGTTCAGTTATTTATTCAAAGAAGTAGCTTTGCTTCCACTATTTAGTTTTGAGTTTTTAACTACTTATTAATTTTTCGTTATCCTATTTTCAAGACAAAAAAGTATTGCAATGCTTCCACAATAATATGAAAGCAGAATTGATAGCACAGATTAAATATAACCAAAAACACAAGTATTATACAATAGTTAATAATCCTGATGTTCTGCAAACAACCAATAGTTTGTGGAATTTTCGGCTTAAAATACCTAACTTTCAAGTCTTATATACAAAAATTAGGTAAAATTATTTACATATACCTATTCTGTCTAGTTAATTACAAAGATACATACCCTTGTTCCACTGAAACTCTTAAATTAGAAGCTTTCAATTTCCAAATCTAGTACTTCATATTAATCATCCCAAAACTTTTCAACAACGTGAGCCTTGTTGGCGCAATCGGTAGCGCGTGTGACTCTTAATCACAAGGTTAGGGGTTCGAGCCCCCTACAGGGCTGTATATTTTTTTATTTTTTTTACTTTTTATTTTCTATAAACCACATGACTTGTTATTGAAACTAGAGGTTTGCATTGTAGCATCTTTTCAGCTTCTAATTGTACTTTCATTCACCTCCATGGAATAATGTTTTGATCTAAAAATAATGTGACTGTTTCGTATGCTCATCTTATTGGGTACATCTCACACAGCTGTGGCAATAATATCTTGGAACTACTTATTAAACGTACCTTTGGATTCTTGAAGGCTGTAACGAAGTTATTCTTCTTTTCAGCCTATTATTTCATGGCTTTTCAACATGTGTACAATCTTATCTTTTGCAACGTTAAGTTTTTAATACTTCATTGCAATTAGATTTTGTTTCACAATTATGTATTCGAGTATAAGATTAACGAGAGCAGGACAAAATAATATTTTATTCTTATATATCAGTATTTTTCAAGTTTCCATTGCCACAGCCATAATTTGTTTCAAAATTGAAAATTGTTACCATTTTCGTCTTCCTGCAGTTCTTCCGGTGCCATTTCGTAAAACAGCGATTGGATTTCATTATTTATTAATTTTATCACGTTTCCATTGTTAGCAGTTACATATATGTACCAAAACGACAGAGCAAATAAAATGGGGATTGTTACATTTCATCAACTACAATCCAAGTGGAAGCACAACCACCAAAAATATTGATACTTCTAACCTCTTTTCTTGGTAATCTCATTATTTCGTTCATTTCACTTTTCTCGTTTGATTTGTCATTTATTATCCCAACAGTTTCCCTTGCACTTCGGCTGGGTCCACAGTTACCATGTTCTCCCCAACCCCAACATTTAATTACGAGTTGATCTGAATCCTGTGTGACCAAAATTCCATGTTCTGATCCCATGACAACTTTATGGATGGACTTCAATGAATACTGTTTCAAAAGTTGATTATGTATACCAAATCCGTATGAATTTATTTCTTCTTTGTTATAATCTAGGATATGCATCGAGGACCACATGGATTTAATTTGTAAATTTTCTAGATGGGAATATTCCTGTAGGGAGAAATCCTTTGGTATATTACCTTGTGTTTGTACAATCCGACCCAATTGGTCCACGAGAATGATAAAGTCTTTACCCATGGAGATATCAGCGATTAAATGACTGGGATCCGTAACCTTCCGATTGAAAATCGAAGTTGGATGTGTAATTTTCCTCTGCTTGGGTTCGAAAAGTTGACATTTCAAATTAGATCCCCAACCCCAAATTTCAGATTTATTCTTGATCGAATCATTGACTAAGACACAACAATTTTGGAAAGACGAGAATATCTTGACAGATAATGAATTATCAAATTCCAATATTTTCAAGAAAGTATTCGATTCATTCAATTCTCCACTACCTAGTTCACCCTTGGGGCCACTACCTCTTACATAGACTGTATTGTTAGTGGTAACACACAAAGTGAATTCCCACCCACAGGCAATATCTTTGATGCGGCTGTCCAGTGTCCAAGAACCGTCCACATCGTGCCACCCGGGCTCCAAAACCGTTAGCGGTGTCTCCAGCAACTGGCCCACCTGATTGTTACCACAGCATTTCACCGTACCGTCTTCCAGCAACATGACAGAGTGGTTCCCTCCACACACAATCTTCCGCACCCGACGACCAGCAGGTCCCCGCCATGTCAACTGCGGCACCATCAGATCCTCCCTGTGATCAAAGCCCAACTGGCCCTCGCCATTGGACCCTAAAGCGTACACTCTCACCATCTGTGGCCACTTTGAATGTTGCAGAGTTTTGCGATGAGTTGCTTCTTGATCACAGTGAATTTTTCAAAAATTTTCAATCTTTAATACAACCACACTATAGTACACAGTATTACAATCCACACTCCGCTGTCATGCAGGACAAGTACGCCACTTCCTCCCCCGGCCAGGCCGCCGAGCTCAACGTACCGTCGTCGTCTCCGCTGAAGGAGAGCTCTGCGGCATCCAAGAGGCCACATGCCGCAGTAGAGACCGATGACATGGATGCTAGATTGAATGCCTTGCTGGGAGAATTCCCAGACTTCTCCAAGACTTTGGTACAGGCTATCTTTAAGTCCAACTCCTTTGATACTGAATTGTCGAGGACTCGTTTGCTCAGGATCAAGAAACAGAGAGACACTTGGTCACACACTGACGCAAGTTATGCTAATGCGAAGAATGCACGTACTAGTCCAGATAAGAGCACTCCAGATTTGAAACCCGCTGGTACTAACACAACTAGGTTCAGTTCGTTGAACGGTAATTTGAATAGTTCGAAGGTTATGCTAAATAAGACTCCATCAAATTCGATCTTTAATAGATATTCTCATATAGTGAAACATAATCCTACTCATCAATCTACCACAGAATCGAACAGTTTCGGCACGAAATTTTACCATTACAATGGTGATAAGAAGAGGAAATTGGTTAGAGGTGACCAAGTATCGAAAAAGAATAGTGAATTGGAGAGGGCCAAGGAAAGATTACTGAACAAGAAGACACAAAATTTGATGGATAAAGAATCAGAATCCAGTAATGATGAAGAATCTGATGAAAATTTAGTCAGTGATGATGATGATGATGATGGTGCTGAATATGAGGAAAATATTATAAATACCGTGGATTTAAATGAACAGATTTTAAATTTCCTGAATACTGCTGATCCATTGGATATCTCAGATTTAGCTGATACTTCTTATGAGAAGGGTCAATTGATTGTAGAGAGAAGACCGTATAAGAGCTTGGTGTTGTTTAATGATATGGAGTTTTTAACAGAGGATGAAACCAATAAAAGGAATAGTGTGTCGCCATCACCTACACCGGGTTCCACATCTTCAACAACGCGTACTAGAGGTAGAAGAGGTACACCAAGAAATCAGAAGAAGGAAGGTGAGAAATTTCTGGAGAAAATTAGTGAAGCAATTAAAGGTTATAACGCCATTGAATCACTTTTGAAGAAATGTTCATCATATGGTGACACAATCTTCAAACAAATCTTTAAATGGGGGATAGCAGTGGACCAAAACGGTAATGGTAATGCTGCTGGAAATGATGATGGTACATTAGATATTATGGTGGTAGATGATGATGAAGATAATGCTGCTGCCGTGGTAGATGGATTCGATGAAGAAATTACTCCTAAAGAGGAGAACGAAACTGCATTAAAAGATGATAACGAGGAAGAAAACATGGAAATCGTCTCAGGTAATATCAAACCAGAAAATGATGATGACGAAGAATTCAAGGACACTGATGACGATGAAGAAGAATATGATGATCATTCAGAGCATTCCGATGAAGAATTTATGGATGAAGATGAAGATGAAGATGAAGATGAAATTAAATTTACCAGACCAGCTAGACTCAGTGCCAACAAGGTCACTAAATATTTCAAAGGTAAACCAAGGTTGTTATCCCCAGAAATTGAATTGAAAGATTATCAACAAACTGGTATCAATTGGTTAAATTTATTATATCATAACAGATTATCGTGTATTCTGGCAGATGATATGGGATTAGGTAAGACATGTCAAGTTATTTCATTTTTAGCATACTTAAAGCAAATAAAGGAAACTGGACCACATTTAATTGTGGTACCATCTTCTACATTAGAAAATTGGTTAAGAGAATTTAAAAAATTTTGCCCCTCTATGAGAGTGGAACCATATTATGGATCACTACAGGAACGAGCCGAATTACGTGATGCCCTATTGAAGAGACAAAATCAATATGATGTTATTGTCACTACATATAATTTAGCCGCTGGTAATAAATATGATGTTGCGTTCTTAAGAAATAGTCAATTCAATGTTGTTGTGTATGATGAAGGACACATGTTGAAAAACTCCATGTCTGAAAGATTCAATAAATTGATGAAGATCCGTGGTAATTTCCGATTATTGTTAACTGGTACACCATTACAAAATAATTTAAGAGAATTGATGTCACTTTTGGAGTTTATCATGCCCTCTTTGTTTATCTCTAAGAAGGAATCTCTAGCCACAATTTTCAAACAAAAGGCAAAGACTACAGATGATAATCAAGGTCATAACCCATTATTGGTACAAAATGCAATTAATAGAGCCAAGACTATGATGAAACCGTTTATCTTAAGAAGGAAAAAAGATCAAGTGTTGAAACATTTACCAGCCAAACACTCCAAGATCGCCACATGTACCATGACAAAGACACAAAGAGAGATTTATGATAAACAAATTGAACAAATGAAAGAGTATCGTAAATTGAAAATGGAAGGTAGCAAAATACCTAACAATGTATCGAAGAATTTGATCATGACCTTGAGAAAAGCATCCATTCATCCATTATTATTTAGGCATATTTATGATGATAGCAAGATTGACCAAATGAGTAAAGATATTCTTAAGGAACCAGCATATGCCCTTGATGGGAACAAACAATACATTATGGAAGATATGAGTGTAATGAGTGATTTTGAATTACACAAATTAGCATGCAATTTCCCCGATACTTTGAGTAAATATCAATTACAAAATAATGAATGGATGCAAAGTGGGAAAGTGGAAAAATTAAAAGAAATATTGGAAGATGTTGTAGTCAAGAAGCAAGAGAAAATATTAATCTTTTCACTTTTTACACAAGTGCTCGATATCTTGGAAGTTGTACTTGCCACACTGGGTTATAAATTTCTAAGACTCGATGGGTCCACCCAAGTCAATGAAAGACAAGGCCTAATTGATAAATTCTACGAAGACAAGACGATACCAGTATTCATCTTGTCTACGAAAGCAGGTGGGTTTGGTATCAATTTAGTGTGTGCGAACCATGTAGTCATCTTCGACCAAAGTTTCAACCCGCATGACGACAGACAAGCAGCAGATAGATCGCATCGTGTGGGACAAAAGAAGGAAGTGTACATTTCCACCTTGGTGACACGAGACTCCATCGAGGAGCAAATACACCAATTGGCCAAGAACAAGCTAGCATTGGACGTCCAAGTCTCAGAGGACGACCAAAACACACAGAACAAGCTCGAAACGCGTGTCTCGAACATCCTAGAGGACATCATCCTGCAGGACACACCCTAGACAATCGCTAGAGATCCCAGCAGATGGACCCAGTATGTAGTACACCATATATAAACGTTGTAACAGCCGTGTTTTGTAAGAGCCGTGCCAGATCGGCCCGTGTCACCCGGACACTTGATTTTTTCGGTTTTGAGAAGAAGCGAAATTTGAATTTGTAGCCACTTTCACAGCAAGGAAGGAAGTCTTTGCCCGCGGTGTACAGCGTGTTAGATTGGTCATTGGCAGGTCAGAGACTGAGTTTTAGGCAGACAGTAAAATTCTGGAGAGCTAGAGGGGAACATGGATCTTCTTTCGAACGAAGAGAGGGCGGAGAACATCTCAGAGCTTTTGCAGGTGTTGATGGATATCAACGAACTGAATGGCGGGGGACCCAGTAAAGCTGAGAATATGAAACTGTATGCGAAGAATTTTGAGTCGGCTCTTTACGGTAAATGTACCACAAAGAATGAGTACCTGGACGGTATGCGGAAAAGGCTGGATGCTATGAAGAACACAAGAGATGCAAAGAAAAGGGCTTTTCAAATGAATGGTAAAAGTTTGAACAACAATACGGCCAATAACGCTGCTCCAAACGGCAACCTTGCTAACAACAAGAATAACATGAACTCAAGGACGTTTTTAAATCAACAGGCGCAGGCTAGACAACAAGCTGCTCAACAGTTGAAAGATAGACAACAGCAAGCCCAACAGCAGCATGTTCAACAGCACCAGGTTCAACAGCAACAGCAGGTTCAACAGCAACAGCAACAGCAGCACCAACAACAGGCACATCAAAGGCAGTTAACTGCTCAGCAACAAGCACTCATAAATCAAATGAAAGTCATTCCAATTCCGAATGAATTATTACAAATGATACCAAATATACCACCAAATGTTAATACATGGCAACAAATAACTGAACTGGCGCAACAAAATGTTTTGTCTCCGAGTGATATGCAAGCTGCAAAGGAAGTTTATAAGAAACATCAGCAAATTTGTTTCAAGGCTAAATATCAGCAGGCTCAACAACAAAGACAACAGGCTCAACAGCAACAGCAACAGCAACAGGTTCAGCAACAGAAACAGCAGCAAGCCCAACAACATGCCCAACAAGCCCAACAACAGGCTCAACAACAACAAGGGCAGCAACAGCAACAACAACAGCGTCAGCAATCACAAGCTCAAGTACCACTTCCGCAGTCTGCTCAGTTACAACCACAACAGCAACAACCACAACAAAGTGTACCAAGAGTAAATCAAGTTAGACCAGGTGAAATGCCTAACGTATTGAGTCAAATAAATCAAATTTTCACACCAGAGGAACAAAGATTATTGCTACAGGAAGCAATGGAAGCTTGTAAACAATTTCAAAAAACTCCATATGGTAGTAATATGACTGATACTAATAGACAAAATTTTATCAGAAAGTTTATAAATCAAAAGGCTTTGAATAAAATTCAATCCATGAATTTATCACAGCATGGAAATAACACTGCTACTGCTGCTGCTGCTGCTGCTTCTTCTAATAACAATAACACTAATAACAATACCAACAATAACACTACTGCTAACACTGCTACTAATAATACTAATACTAATAACAATACCAACAATAACACTACTGCTAATACTGCTACTAATAATACTATTACTAATATGAATGCTCAAAAGCAATCTGCCATCAGTAATAATAATAATAATAGTAATAATACAACTAATAATATTCCAAATAATAATGTTAATATTGCTCAAAATATCACAGACTATCAACAAAATAATATCAATAAAGCTAATGTTGTTCCAAGAACTGCACAACCACAGAATATCATTAATCCTCATAGACAGGCATCACAACCACGATCACAACCACCATCTCAACCATCACAGTCACAACCACCACAATCTTTACCTCCATCACAAATACAACCACAACCACAGCAGCCACAACCACAGCTGCCACAACCACAACCACAGGCACAACAGAACCAAAGAAGAAATAATGTTATGCAATATTTACAACCTACACAACGTGATCTCGATATGGTAAGAAAAATTTCAGCAGCAGCAGCAAGATTACCCTTAAGATTAACAGATTTAACTTCACAACTTTCACAAAATGAAAGAAATGAAATCAAGAGGAAATTACAGATTAATCAACAATTATTTGCACAAGTTAGTAATTATGCACCACAGGTTTATGTATTTACTAAAAGTGAACCATTCTTGAAAGAAGTGCTTCAATTAAGAATTTTTGTTAAGGAAATTTTGGAAAAATGTCAAAAGGGTATATATGTCGTTAAATTAGATACTGTTGAAAAATTAGTTATGAAATATCAAAAATATTGGGAAAGTATGAAATTACAAATTGCTAGAAGACAACAGTTAATTCAACAACAGCAACAGAATGGTAATTTACCCAGAACTCAGGTGCAAAATCCTAACCAACCTAATAATAATAATAATAGTAATAATAATAGTATCAACAGTAACAATAATAATAACAGCAATAACAATGTAAACAAAAATAATGGTGGTCCGGATGGAATCAATCTTAGAAACAATTTAACTGATGAGCAACGACAACAGCCATTGAAAAGCAATCAATTACAACAAATGCAACAACTTCAACAACAACACCACATACAGCAACAACAGCAACAACAACAGCAACAACAACAGCAACAACAACAGCAACAACAACAACAACAGAAGCAAAATTTCACTGCTAATCCACTTCAAAGAAATGGGTTATCACCATCTAAATCAATTTCAAACACTCCTGCTTACACACCAAATGGTTCAATGCCATTAGATAAAATTAGGAACACAACATACACTGATTTTGCAAACATTTCTTCATCTAATAATAAAGTATCCCCAAAGAAGGAATCTACTAGTCGTTCTATATCAAGTAGTAAAAAAGCATCACCTAATATCATTAATGTTCCTAGTAATATGAAGTCCACGACACCAATTGCTATGACTAATTCACCTGGTATCACCAATAGATCGCCAAGTCAATCACAACCTACACCAATTAGTATCGATAACAGAAATGTTGTCTCACAATATAAGAAAGAGGAGGAAATGTTAGATTTAGCAAATACAAAGAATCTTGAAGTTGTTTCACGTTGTAAACATCGTCAAGAAATTTATCAAAATTCACCAATTGATTTCTTCTTAGATACATTAGCTGACGTATTAGGTGTAAAAGATAATGAACGTGAACCACCAGTGAATAAGATACCAAGCAAGATTGTAGATACAATCAATGGTAAGAAGAAAATCACTAAAGTGACACAAAGAACTCGTGATAAAGATATTGTGGATGTCAAGATTGATGATCAAAATAGGTTAATAATGAATAGTAAAATTGTGAAGAATGGTAGAACATATGAAATTAAATTAAGTGCCATTGCTAATATTTTCCCCAATTCATTAAATTATCAATATGCTAATACGATAATTACACCTGTGAGTGAAAAGAGTTGTAATGAAATATTTGAAAACGATAATAACTATGTAAAAAATGGTAACGATGTCAGTAGTTCCCATGACAGTGGTATTTTGAATGGTTCGACAACCACAATGATAGGTTTAAATATTCCAAAAAAGAGGAAATTAGAATTTTTCTAGTTAGAATAGTAAATCAAGAAGATTTTATAAGATGAACTATATCTAAATATTTTACAGTGCCAAATGACATTCTCTTTCGAACTTATAGTTTTTAATTTTTTTTTTCAGTAAAATGAAGCAAACTTAGGAATATATAATATGTGATATATCAAAATATAGTAAATAAATATAGTAATTAACCAAAATGCAAAAAGGACAAAAATAATCCTATAATATAGTAAGCAAGCGTGTATCTAATTTTCAATTAACCACATGGCGGTACCAATAGTGTTTGTAGTGATAACAAATCCCGATACGATTGGAATCGATTCCAATAGGGCAATAGTGATTCCAAATGAAGTATAGAAACCTAAATGTTTGAAAAATAAATCATCTCTTTGTATATTGCTATAACCTTGAAGTCTCAATAATTTGGAGAAATAAATTTTACCAATTACTGGTGAGACAATGAGATTGAAAGTTACTGGTCCAATTATTGGTATGAATGAAATGTTGAATAAAGTTAATAATACACAAGAACCCACCAAATATTTGGCAGTTTGCTTTGGTAAATGGAAGAACCAAAACTCTTTGGAGCTCTTTGGGAAATAGTATTTAATTGGTTGTTGTTGCTTGAAAGTGGTGAAATTATATTGATGGATACAATCTGTAATAATATCATTTTTCTGTTGTGTGAATCTCATAAACATCATCACCAACATATTACAATGTAAAATGGAATGCAAAGAAGCCAATGCCACACCAATGGGACCTAGTCCCATGAAAAGACCAAAATAACTTGGTGTTAAGGTGGCCCAATACAGTACTGTAATAATGGCAAATGATAACAAATACCAAAGTACACTCAGTAACGAGACATGAGAATAAACTTTTGAGTGTTTAAAAAATTCTCGGATACCTTTCAATGGGTACAGGAAGGGTTTATTCTTTATTAGATCCACAAAAAAATTCTGAAAAAGAGAGATGGTTCTTTCTTTTAACCTTTCAAATTCTCTTGAGTAAACAGATTTGTGGTTGCTGGTAGAATTCACCTTATCGGTGATACTGCGATCTTTCATGTAGATTTGGTTATCATCTGTCTTGAAATAGATACCACCAATGGCAGTTAACACTAATGTTGTTGTAATACTCATAGAAATAAGAAGGTTGGTTGTTTTAACTGAAAAGATAGAGTAAAGATCAAAAGTGAATAAGATTTTATTTAGAAATTACATTTTATTTGTTTTCTTTTGTGTCACAAAATCGTACACTTCTATTATGTAAGCACATTACATAGTTTGCAATGTTACGTAATCTGAAAACCCAAAAACAAAACAAAGCCCTAGGTCTTAAACCAACAACCCACCACGTGCAAACCTAACAAGCCCTAGTCCAGAGAAGGTTGCAAAACGGTCACGCGACTCTTGGAATGGCAGATTTACAATTCGAAGAATTTCAGTTTCAACATTAAGGATTGTTGAATGAAATAAAGGTTACACTTCCGCTAACGCACACACTGGCTGTACTACTCGTTTTGTCCTGTGCCCTATTACAATACCTGCACATACCCTACACAATACACACACCTCATACCCACCACACCCTGCCACTATGCCCTATATTGGTGCCTCAAACAACTCAAATTTTTCATTCAACACGTTGAAGGAGAAACACGCTATTACCGATAAGAACCGGAAGGATCCAGGGAGCTGTGCTAGTGACAGTAAGTCGGAAAGTTTACAGACTGATCAGGATGCTGATAATAGTACGCAGAATGATAGCAAAAGTGAAGGTGGTTCACTTGAAAGTTCACTGTCTAGTGAATCGATCCCCGTGGAACCCTTCAGACCCCTTGGAGACACTGTGAGAAACAATAATAATGGTACTTTGGCCCAGACCAGCATGAACACCACATCTGCTTCCACTACTAGTTTCCAAAAGGCAAGAAGATCCAAATCTATAGATTCAGTAGCATCTAGTTTGACAGATATTGACATGGATGAGTTATACACTTTACCTAATGAATCCACTCATTCTTACTCTTATAATCCACTATCACCAAATTCGCTAGCGGTAAGATTATCAATTTTGAAAAGATCTTTAGAGATTATCATAAGTAATCCTAAAATCATCTTAAATACTCCAGATATCAACTCATTTAAGAATGATCACCCACAACCACAACAACTCGTAGCAAACAACACAAACATTTCTTCCTCTTCCGCTCAGCGGTCATCTGAATCCTCAAATTCTAATAATAATAATAATAATAATAATACAATCTTGAACAATAATGAAAGTATTTACAAGAACAAATATGGCGATCTTCGACCATTTTCATCTACTTATGCAATATCATCTTTGAAGTCTAAGAGAAGGTATTCAATGTCAAATGCAGGTCCACCACATTTAAGTATCTTAACAAAGACAAGCACTAATACAGGTAACGGCAATAATAACTTATCACAATTCCAATCTACAAAATTTACTCCAATTTCTGCTACTTTGAATGCATTTGTGGCAAATACAACTAGAGAAAATTCACTCGTTTTGCCTAATCTAAATGCAAATAATTTAAAACAGAGAACAAACTCTTTAGCAATATTACCACATTTATTATATGAAAATAGTAATTCTACTTTCGGAATCAATAAACTCACTAATACTCAAGATAACAACCCTTGTAAGAGACCTTTTGGTAATGAAACACCAACTACGTTAAATTATGATTCTGAAAGTGATGACATGTTAAATAGTTTACATGATTATGATATGAACAATACTAAAGGAAATGATAATAAAATGCAAGATGCAAAGGCAAGCGATTTCCCAGATTTTACTGATGAAGAATTCATTGATGAGCAAAGATCAAATTTAATTAGTTTATTAGAATTACTAAATGAAACTTTAGAAAATAATACAAGTGAAAAGGCTTCTGATTTACATATGCTTTCACTAAATAATATAAGTAAATTATTCTTACCTGATGATAAAAGTGAATTAAGTCGTACAACGTCTTCCTTAATCCAATCTCCGAGATATGATAGTGATGATTCTATGTTCAATAACAGTAGTAGTACTTCCTCTAATACTAATAATGGTAGCAAGATAAATAACTTACAGAAAATGCAAGATAATAAAATGCTAAGATTGAAAAGAGTCTTGCTAAACTCATTGGCTGAGCCATTTTATGAAAGAAATATTTCATTTGAAGAAAATCCTTTCGAAGATGACGAAACTTTAAAGAAAGGTATCGACAATTTAGTGAAAGATGATTATAGTACTCTCGATATGAGTTCAATTAAACCACAACAGGATTATGGTAGAATCTTACATACTTTCACCTCAGCGAAAAATTCTGCACCACAAGCTATTTTTACATGTACACAACAACATCCATGGCATTTCAAAGCTGCAAATGATTTAACTTGTTTGATTTTCGGTATTTCACAGAATGTGTTAAGGGCTTTAACACTATTAGACTTAATTCATGCAGATTCAAGAGATTTCGTTATACATAAAATGTTGACCACAGAAGATCAAGAATTAGTTTTCACTGGTGAAATAATTGGTATCGTTCAACCTGGTACAGCAACTAATAACTTAATTTGGGCTTCATTTTGGGCCAAAAGGAAAAATAATTTATTAGTATGTGTTTTCGAAAAAGTACCTTGTGATTATGTCGATATCATGTTAAATTATGATAATTTTGAGATAGATGAAATAAGTAATAAAAATTACCTGTTACATGATTTAGATCAAGATGGTAACGACAGTGGAGATAGTGATGATAGTAAAATCAATTATCATTCGAAAAACTTTCATTTATCCACTGATTCATTAAGTAGCGACGAAACTAGTACAGAAAGTTCTTCACCTATCTTAAATGATCATATTAAATTGAAGAAAACTGTCAAATTTGCCAGTAGCCGTCGTGAATTGAAATCAATTTCTTATTCACTAGCAAAATTGATTGATGATGTCAAGACTGAAAAAATAATGACTGCTGATGATAAAAACCTTACCATGCCAATTAGAGTTTCCAATCATATAAACTGCACTCGTTATTTCACGATCAACCATTCAACATCAAATATCCCCTGTGCAGTATCAAGTTCGGTTTTACATAGTAAATTAAAATTAAAGATTCATAGTTTACCTTATCAAGCTGGGCTTTTTGTGATTGATTCACATAGTTTAAATTTAATAAGTTTCAATAAATCAGTTTCTAAAAACATGTTTGGTCGTCATTTTGCTGATTTAGTAAATAAACCTATCACTGAGATTATTCCAAGTTTCAGAGATATTATCACATTTATAAACAAGAATTATCCACATTTGAATATAACTAACCCTAAGAATAGAGGTATGGTGTTAACTGAACATTTTTTCAGGAAAATGAAAGCTGAAATGAACGATACACCAGAACAGTTTTACACTTCTGTAGGTATTGATGGGTTACATATTGATGGGTTCTTGATCAGGATAGATTTACAAGTTAGGGTTTTGAATTGTAATTTTGCATTCGTTTGGTTAACACATTCTAGAGATGTAGCTTTTGAAGATTATAAGACCAATCCCTCGCAATTACGTATGTTAAAAGAAAATGAATTAGCATATATGAGTAGCTCTGGTAGCTCAATTGCATCATCAAAGAAAACTACATCAAAAGTGCCAGTTGAAGAATTGAATAATTTAGCACTAAAGGGTAATGCGCCAACTATTGCAAAACCAGTGACTACTCCTGTGGATGCGAACGTTACATACAAGATGACTGACAGTATCTTAGAAAATAAAATTAAAGATGAAAAGTCAGAGATGATAAAAAGCAAACCACTAAGAATAATTCCCACTGAACTGGAAATTAAAAATAGATTAACTCAGTTATATGGCGCTGATAAATCACAATTCGTGAAGGAAGGTAATTTTAAAGTGGACAAGAGCTTGATTATAAGTAAAATATCAACCACTACCCCAACAATATTAGATGATGATAAATCAGAAGGTGGCAGTGACATTACAAAGGATGTAGCATTTAACGCTCAATTTGAATCCAAAGTGGATAATTCAAATTTAAATTTCCCAACCACCACTTTTCTACATACACCAGTTCGCAATATTGGTTCATTGAAGCATAAGATCAAATTTTCTGACTTTATCATATTACAAAAAATGGGTGAAGGTGCTTACGGTAAAGTTAATCTTTGTATGCATAAGGCACATAAGTACATAATTGTTATCAAGATGATATTCAAGGAAAGGATTCTTGTTGATACATGGGTGAGAGATCGTAAATTAGGTACCATACCATCAGAGATTCAAATTATGGCAACATTAAATAAACAACCACATGAAAATATTCTTAGTTTGATTGATTTTTTTGAAGATGATGAGTATTATTATATTGAAACACCAGTGCATGGTGAGACCGGTTGTATTGATTTATTCGATTTGATTGAATTGAAGACAAATATGACAGAATTAGAGGCAAAATTAATATTCAAACAAATTATTGCTGGAATGCAACATTTACATTCCTTAGGTATTGTTCATAGAGATATTAAAGATGAAAATATTATTGTGGACTCTAAGGGATTTGTCAAATTAATTGATTTTGGTTCAGCTGCTTATGCCAAAAGTGGACCATTTGATGTCTTTGTTGGTACTATTGATTATGCAGCACCTGAAGTATTAAGTGGTGATCCTTATGAAGGTAAACCACAAGATATTTGGGCTGTTGGTATCCTATTGTATACTATTATTTTCAAAGAAAATCCATTTTATAACATTGATGAGATCTTAGAAGGTGAATTGAAATTTGGGGATACTACCGATATCACAAGTGATTGTACTGATTTAATTGGATTAATACTTAATAGAAACGTTCAAAAAAGACCGGTAATTGAAGATATTAATAATGATAAATGGTTAGAAATTTAGTCAAGATGCGCTATAATTTTTACAGAATTTTTTTTTTCTTATATATTTTAAAAAGTTTCCAAAAACCCAAGAAAGTAATATTTAATACTTAATAAATCAATTAACGTTAATGAATGGAAAACTTTTTTATAATGCCATTTAGTACCATATTTTATATATATATATAAGTGTATTCTTTTTATTTTTAAGTGGAAAACAGTGATAATATTACATTTTTGAAGATATTTTTTATTACTTTCGGTATTCAGAATTAGTTAACCTGCTCTCAAAGGAAGGCTCCTGCGTTATGATCTGTTCATGTTTAATGGGCTCTAACTTTATACTAGGCAGTGTTTCTTCCTTTACTAAATTGTCCACGAAAGATGTTTTATCTTGCTCTGTTGTGGTATCCTCTTGTTTTACAGTGATAAGATGTTGTTCATCTTTTATTAAATCATCTTCTGGTGTTAATGTATCAATTTCCTGTTTTATCTTAATTTCATCAGAATTTTGATCTTGATGAACCAAATCTTGTATTATATCATGTTTTATCAATTTTTTAATATATGTGATAAATTGCTGATAATTATTCATATGATTTATCACTTCAATTAAACTGAAATCTTTCACTGGATCTAAATTTGCAATTAAATTTAACCTATTTTGTCTAGATCTATCAATAAATTGACCAATCCCCACCAATAATGAATTAATTTCCCCCCAGAGTTCATGTGGTAACCAATTTTGTAATTCTAATCTGGTTAAGTTTGGATTTTTGCAAACATCTTTATTTGTCCAATTTAATAAATTGGATAATCTATGAACATGAATATCTACACAAATGGAATTAATCTGCCCCCAACCATATTGCATCACCAATGTAGCCATCTTTATACCTACTCCTTGTAAAGACATGATGCCATCCATTGTAGTCGGTATATCATTATCAAAATTATTAATGATGTTTACCGTGGTGTTATGAATATAAGTAGCCTTCCTGTTATGGAAACCTACACAATTTATCAATTGATCAAGTTTATTTACTGGTATCATACCAATCAAATGGGGTGTAATACCAAAGAATTCCTCCTCATTATTTGCATTATTTATTTCAAGACAATATTTTGTTAAATTTAGCATAGCTAACGCAGTCATTTCATCCTTTGTTTGTGATGATAGCATACAACTTATCAAGATTTGAAATCTATAAAAATTTGGTGGTATACGAGTCATGTCTACACCACATTTTGTCGCGACATTTATTGGTATAGAAGATGAACCCATTGTGTCTACAGGTGATATAATTTTAGATCTTATGAATTTCAACAAGTTGTATGTTTTAACAAAATTTGCGGGCCAAAGATGTTGGTTAGTTGTGTCGATGGGGGTATAAATATGATTCCATCTATTTGGATCTCTTATTATTAATTTATTCAACCAGTTGAAATATTCCACATTTTGGAGGTTCTTGATAGAGTTTAGATCTGTGGTTAAGAACAAATCGGTTTTTTCCTTCTTTATAAAAAAGGGAGATTTTATTGGTGGCATTAAAGTGACTCTTAGAAGTGTGAAAACAGTCAATTCAAGTTGAGTTCAAAAACCTTTAAAAATTTGGATCTTCTTATTTGAAAAAAAAAAAAAAAGATGGAATTAGTAAGCATGCTGAGTAATTCAACCATTAGGGTTTCATAGGCTTTAATAGGGTTGTGACTAATCTGGCTCATATTATGATAAGAAGCAATAGGATGACTATCAATATTGTAATTGTCTTACAACGACCGAAATTGTCAATACTTTGGGATAACTTATTGTATTTATTTAATCTGGTTTGAGCTCTATTTTGCAAAATAGTGGTCGTATCCAGTTGTGACTCTAAATCATTTAATAAGAATGTGTTTTGATTTACTACTTCGTTATTTATTTCATTTGATATGGAATTCTGGTTCCTTATATTTTGATGTAATGAAGAGAGTTGTACATCTTGATCAATTAACTGTTGTTTCTGTAAATTGAAAATATCTTCGTTGGTCAAGTTGTCGTTGTTATGATCATTTTGGTCACGGGAAGTTGTCACAGTAGTGTTAATACCACTGTCATGGGTAGAATAATTTGAACTATCCTTTGGATCATCTTGGAAAGGTACGACTGGGTTATCCATAAACCTTACTCTTTTTATAGGATCCTTATTGTTATGATCAATTACATCCGGAGTTGAAGTATCCAAATCAATTTGCAAATGATCTGTTTGTAAATCTAATAAATCTTTCAAAATATTATTAAATTTAGTACATTGATCAATATCTTTCAATTTCAGACATAAATTATGTATATTTTCCAGTTGTTTCAGTATGGTATTATTATCTTTCTGAGAAATCTTTAAATGCAACCTTAATAGTCTATTTCTGTCATCAATTAAGTCATTCAATCTATCAAATTCATATGACAATTGGAGTAATTCCATTCCTATCTACCTTATTCCTACTATATTATTCCTATATTGCTCCTAAATTATTCCTAAATTATTCCCATATTACAGTGTACTTAAGTTTTTTGGGATTGAGGATTTGGAAGTGATTCTCTACAAGCACTTCCTGTTTGGGTAACATATTCCATATTGGGACACAGCTTCCCCTTGCGGTAAGCATGTCTGTAGCAGGAAGAGCCCTAACTAACCCTATCAAGGCCTAAAACACAAGCCCCAACATCACACCACACGGCCGAAAATTACCCGCCTGCTGCCATTTTCCACACTAGGCGATAAAGGTATTTTGTCAAATGTTTACACTATATTGCCCTGTTTGAAGTCGAAACTGCACCGTATTGAACCCACTCTCGCGTTTGTCACGTCTGTCTGCTTATCACCGTCTTCTTCTCCTGTCTGGTTTACCCCGTTTGCAGCGCTTGTAGAGTGTCTTTCTCGTAGGATCGGTCTTTAATTGTTATGAATACGAACACTTTGAATATGGTAGGGTTGCCGCCTCCTGGCCTTATGGCTAACTCTAATGGTAATACGCCTAATACCAACAACAAGAGTAATACTACAAATAACACAGATTTGAATAATATCAACTCAAGACAGCTTTTAGATCAATTGAATAAACATAGTGCTAATGGTAACACCAATAACAATAACCCAATCAATTTTCAAAATATGGGCTTACAAAATATGCAGAATTTAAATAGTGGTATTAATATGCAAAACATGAATTTACCGAATAATTTACATAGTAATATGCCCAATAATATGCCCAATAATATACCTAATAATATTAATTTGAACAATTTAAAAACTATGAATAACTTGAATGGTATCAACTCTATGAATAATATGAATAATATCAACTCCATGAACAACATGAATATGAATATGAATAATTTAAATACAATGAACATGAATAATATGAACAATATGAATCCGATTAATGGGTTGAATATGAACGGTTTACAGAATATTCAAAATATTGGAATGAATTCCTTGAATCCTGGTCAATTGATGAACAATACTACCACTACTACTACTAATAATAATAACTCTACTGCCAATTCTGCTGCTGCTACTACTACTACTACTACAACCACTACTACGACTACGACTAAAAATACTAATAATACTTCATCAATACCTCAACCACCAAATTTAACACCTCAATTACAAATACCATCACAACAGCAACCTCCACCACCTCCACCAGCACCACACACAACTTTATTAAATCAACAGCAATTATTAAATAGTCCAGTGTATCATCCACATTTAGAAGATTCAAATCTATTGAATAATCCAATTTGGCAACTACAATTGAAATTGAATAATTTCTCACAACAATTAATTGGTCAACCAAATATTTATGCCAGACAAAATGCAATGAAAAAATATTTAACAAATTCAAATTCCACTCATGATAATAATACAACAAATAATGATAATAATAATACAAATAATAATAATACTGATTCTGATCTGATCTCTAATAATAAACTAATAGATGATCTCGACATTATAGATAATAAAAATGTAATTTTAAATTCACTTGATATAGATAATCATCATTCTAACACAAATGGTACTACTAATAACCTTACTACTACCACTACTAACAATAATACTAACAGTACTAGTAATAATGATAATATTAGTAGTATGGAACTAGCACTTTCTTTGGTCGATAAGACAAAACAACTATTATTAGAAATGAGCGTGAATAAGGATAAAAAATTGAAAGATAGTACTAGTGCTGGTACTGGTACTACCACTACAACGAATAATAATAATAATCAAACTTCTAATTCTAATACTACTACTACCAATAATACTACTACAACAGCCAACAACAGTAATTTATCTACTCCAACAACAACACATCTAGATTTAAATATTACTAATAATATAAGTAATGGTATTGGACCCAATTCTACTGCAGCTCAATTATTATTACAACATAAAAAGTTATCACAGTATAACATTGATGATGATGATGAAATCATAATTAAACATAACAACAATACTAATGATAAACACCCAACAATTGATGATTTCCAATATAACGATCAATTATGGCTTGCCTTGGATTGTTCCAATTTGCAAATTTTCAATATTAACAAATCTATCTTTAAATATCAATTTTTAACAAGATTATATTTAAATGGTAATGAATTAACCGTGTTACCAAAAGAAATTAAATATTTAAATAATTTAAGAGTACTAGATTTATCAAATAATTCTTTAACTGAATTACCCAATGAATTAGGATTTTGTTTCAAATTAAAATATTTATACCTTTTCAATAATCATTTGAAAAAATTACCTTGGGAATTAGGTAACCTATTCAATTTACAATTTTTAGGTATAGAAGGTAACCCCTTAGATAAAGAATTACTTAAGATCCTCACTGAAAAATCAATGACAGGTTTAATCTTTTATCTAAGAGATAATAGACCTACAATACCATTACCAGTAGATCGTAAATTTATTGAAATTAATAGTGATGGTGAACCAATTAAAGAATCCAAATCTTTAATTGAGTCCAATAATTCAATCAATAACGACTTATTAAGGAAATCATTTACTGTCCTTTCTTACAACACATTATGTCAACATTATGCTACGCCTAAGATGTACCGTTACACACCAAGTTGGGCATTAGATTGGAAATATAGAAAGGACAAATTAAAGGATCAAATTTTAAATAATCAATGTGACATTATTTGTTTACAAGAGGTGGAAGCCAAGACTTTTGAAGATTTTTGGTCACCTTTGTTACAACAACATGATTATCAAGGATTTTTCCACGCTAAGACAAGAGCTAAATTATTACAAAGTAAGGATTCCAAGAAAGTGGATGGTTGTTGTTTTTTCTTTAAGAAGGATAAATTCAAATTAATCAAATATGAAACTGTAGATTTTAGTAGTACTTGGATGAAACATAAAAAATTTCAAAGAACTGAAGATTTCTTAATTCGTGCCATGAATAAAGATAACGTCTCGTTATTTGTTAAATTACAACATATTGCCACAAACGATTTTGTTTGGGCTGTGACCACGCATTTACATTGGGATCCTAAATTCAACGATGTTAAAACTTTCCAGGTGGGTATATTACTTGATCATTTACAAAATTTAATTAAAGCTGAAAATCCAAGAATGGATGTTAAGAAATACCCCATAATCATATGTGGTGATTTTAATTCATATAAGGATAGCGCAGTGTATGAATTATTGAGTACAGGTAGTGTGAAAGAGTATCCCGATGAAGGACCCAAGAGAGATTTTGGTTATATGTCACCGGATTCTTTCAGTCATCAATTAGCGTTGTCGTCAAGTTATGGTTGTATAGGTGAATTGCCCTTTACCAACTATACTCCATCATTTGTGAACGTGATTGACTACATTTGGTACTCGACACATTCGTTACGTGTCAGAGGTGTTCTAGGTAAGTTAGATGAAGAATACGTTTCTAAATTTATCGGGTTCCCGAATGACAAGATCCCCAGTGATCATTTGCCCTTGATTTCTCGTTTCGAGTTTATTAAATCATCCACCAACACAGGTAGCAGAAAGATTTAGTGAGTGTGGGGTATGTATATTATCCATATAGAATGTATATTTTAAGTAATTGTATTCTATCTTATGCCCAAGAAAAAAGACATAAAATGAAAAATTAGACAATTTACCGTATGTAACACATACTTAAGACACCCCATGAAGGCTACTGTGGTGTCCTGTGTGTTTCTGCTGACAGGTATTGCCCTATTGTGGCCCTGGAACAACATTCTTACCGCTACGTTGTACTTCCAAAACAACATCTTTATGGTAGATACCATTTATGCTAGATTATTTACCAGTTCCATGATGGCCACCTCTACGCTTACTTCGTTGGTGTTTAACTGGATTATCAGTAACAGACAGTTTGCCTACACTTCTAGAGTCATTCGTGGGCTGGTTTGGCAGGCTGGTACATTTTTGTTGTTGACTTTGATCATTTTGAGCAATGTTAACTCATTCTTACCCCTTTGGCTGATCTTTATCATGATCATGATGCTTATCTCTGTGAGTGCCATTGCTACTGCATGGACACAAAATGGTATCTTGGCCATTGCCAACGTCTTTGGTGCACAGGAGAGTCAAGATGTTATGTTGGGGCAAGCCATTGCCGGTGTGGCTCCATCGGTTGTATTGTTACTTGTGGCTTTACTCAATGACAGTGAGTCAGATAGTGGTGATAGGGATATCGGAAAGACAGGGATCATCTTCTATTTGATGACTACTGTGGTGGTGTGTGCAGTTAGTGGGGTCTTGTTCAAATATGGTAGAATGGTGGAGAGATTAGCATTATTGACCATGGACAAGAACCCATCTAATCATGAGCTGACAAGTGAGACACCCATGGGAGATAACAATGTATTGAGAAACGATATCGAATCACCTCTTTTGTCAGAGCCCGCTGTTGATCTGAAACCAGTGAAGATTCCATTGTATTCATTGTATTTACAGTTGAAGTATCTCATTTGGTCCATCTTCACCACATTCGTTATCACTTTAATCTTCCCCGTTTTCGCCACTGCAGTACCTGTTAGTAAATTACCTTTGCAACAATATCAATTTGCACCATTAGTGTTCACGATTTGGAATTTAGGTGATCTATACGGCAGATTCTTGGCCAATTTATCAGTTTTCCAATCCAAAGAATTCACTCCAAAAATGACATTCACGTACTCAGTATTGAGAATTATCCAGATTCCATTGTTCTACTATTTTATGAACCAAGCAGGTCGTACATCCTGGTGGTTGGATATAGGTTACTTGGCATTACAATTTGCGTTTGGTGTCACAAATGGTCACATAATCTCGATATGTTTCATGAAAGTGCCCGCCGTGTTGACCAACGCGGCAGAGAAGGAAGCAGCAGGAGGTATCACAACTCTAGCCGTGTCCCTAGGGTTATTCGTGGGCTCTTTGATCAGCTACCTCTGTGTCTGGTCGCTCCAACAGTGATAGTACCGCAAATTTCCGTTTGCTCACGTGACAAAGCAGCTTTGCGCTTCGTTTAAAGAAAACGCCAATTTCGAAGTGAAAAATGAAAAATTGCGATTTTTTCACTTTGGTGACAGCAAAACGAACCAAGAAATGTCGAAAGCAACTGGGTTTAGTGGTACACAGGACGCGTTCTTGAGACAGCGTGGTGACGAGAGTGCCAGGGGTCGCTATGTACAGGATGAGATTGTCTCAGATACGCAGATTGAGGAGAAAAGATTGAAAGAACAACCTTTGCTACAACGTTGGGAACCCATTGTTATGCCCATTGTGTTCACTCTACTGGCTTTAGTGGTTAGAATGTACAAGATTGGCGCAAACAAGAATGTTGTCTGGGATGAGGCACATTTTGGTAGTTTTGGGTCTTATTATTTAAAGCATGAATTCTATCATGATGTTCATCCACCTTTAGGTAAAATGCTTGTTGGGTTATCAGGCTACATTGCCGGCTATAATGGTACTTTCTCATTTGATTCTGGTGTCGAATATCCTGAATGGGTAGATTTCGTTAAGATGAGAATCTTTAATGCATTATTTTCTGTGGGTTGTGTCCCACTGGCTTATTTCACTGGTAAGGCAATTGGGTTTTCATTACCAGCTACTTGGTTCTTTACCGTTTGTGTTCTTTTCGAAAACTCTTTCACCACTTTAGGTAAATTGATCTTATTAGATTCTATGCTTCTATTCTTTACAGTGGCATCTTTCTTCTGTTTTGTCAAGTTCCATAACCAAAGAAATAAATCATTTTCTTACAATTGGTGGAAATGGTTATCATTAACTGGGTTCAACTTAGGTTGTGCCATTTCTGTCAAGATGGTCGGTCTCTTCATTATTACTCTAGTGGGTATTTACACCGTTATTGAATTATGGAATGGGTTGGGAAATAAACAGATGCCATGGAAGACTTACTTATCTCATTGGGTTGCGAGAATCATTTGTTTGATTTTAATACCGTTTACCATTTTCGCAACTTCATTCTATGTCCATTTTGCATTATTGACTCATGATGGTAATGGTTCATCTGTTATGCCACCATTATTCCAAGCTAGATTAATTAACTCTACCGTGGGTACAGGTCCTCGTGATATCGCCATTGGATCTAATTTCACTTTGAAAAATTATGATATTGGCGGTACTTTCTTACATTCACATGCCAATCTTTATCCAGAAGGTTCACAACAACAACAGGTTACTGGGTATGGCTACAATGACGAAAACAATAAATGGTATTTTGATAGAATTAGAGAACAACCGTATTGGACTTCGGATGAAACTGAAATCGAATTTGTTAATGTGAGTCATCCTTATAGAATATATCATTGGTTTACTGGTCGTAATTTACATTCACATACAGTCGCTGCACCAATCACCACTGAAAGTTATGAAGTATCAGGTTACGGTAATGCAACCATTGGTGATGCTAATGATTACTGGACCGTGGAAGTAGTAGAACAAAAGAGTGATGAAGATCCATCCAGAGTGCATCCATTGACGACAATTTTCCGTTTAAAGCATGAAATTTTACAATGTTATTTACAACACACTGGCAATTTATTACCAGAATGGGGGTTCAAACAAATTGAAATGGTTTGCACTAAAGATGCCAGGAAGAATGATAAATCTACTTGGTGGACCATTGAAGATCATGATAATGTTTTCTTACCACCAAGACCAGAAAATTTTAAATTCCCCAAGACAAATTTCTTCAAAGATTTCTTCCATTTAAATTTTGCTATGATGGCAAGTAATAATGCCCTGGTACCAGAATATGATAAATTTGATCCAATTGCATCATCTGCTTGGGAATGGCCTACTTTACATGTCGGTTTAAGAATTTGTTCCTGGGCTGATGAGTTCCCCAAATACTTCTTGATGGGGACTCCACTCACCACTTGGGGGTCCAGTATTGCGGTCTTGGGGTTCATGGTGTTTGTGGTGCTACAATTGCTAAGATGGCAAAGACAGTATCAAGTCTTGAGCGATCCAAATGATTTGAATCTTTTCTTAATGGGTGGGTTCTACCCTCTTTTGGCATGGGGGTTGCACTACACACCTTTTGTAATCATGTCCCGTGTCACGTATGTCCACCATTACTTACCGGCCTTGTATTTCGCTCTGATAATTCTGACATACACTGTGGAGGCAACATTGAACAAGATCCACAAGAACAAGCTGAGAGTCACCACTTTCGCGCTTCTGATCGCGGCCACCGTGGCGTGTTTCCTGTATTTCTCACCGATCTCCTTCGGGATGGTGGGGCCCGCCAGCAAGTACAAGCACCTCAAGTGGCTCAAGACGTGGGACATCTACGACGAGCCTGCCCTCTATAATTAGTGTCTTTTCTATATAACCAAAAAGCTGAAAAACTTTAAAATAAATCTGTAAACAAAAATAGATCAAAAAAATATTTCGTACTCTGCTGCACACACACAGGATCCGTCATTGCTGACACACACAGCCCCCACCGGAACTCCCCACACGGCGAATTGGCTACCGACACTACCAGATACAACGTACCTTGCTTTGAAAGTGTGTGTTCTGCTACCGCAAATGGAGATATATAGCAGTCCCGATTACTACCCAGAAGCATCCACATCGGTGATTCTTTACAAGGACACTGCCACCACTGCTTCAAGGAGACATGTCCTGCAAAGTGACATATATGCTTTGATAGTGTACTTGTCTTCACCTTTGGATTCGGTTTCTTACTCCACTTTCAGCGATTTCTTCCTCATTTATAGAAATTTCATTGAACCTGTTGAGTTATACAAGTTACTGATACTGAGATTCAACTGGTGCATCGACGAGATAGGTATGGAGAAGGATGCTATGAGGGTAAGGCTGGGTCAAGTGGCTTTGGTGAGGACATTCGTACTGTTGAGACATGGTATACTGAATCATTTTATAGACGATTTTATAAATAATGTCCAATTAAGAATCATTTTCGTAAACTTTTTGAATAGGGACTATACGAATCTGTGTAAGATGATCCAAGATTGTATTATAACGTTGAAAAAGTTATGGGTTATATGCGTGAAAGATACTTGGGAAAATTTAAATTTATTCGAGCCAAAGGTAAGTACAATTAATCCAGATATCAAGAAGGCGTGGTTGTATTATAGATTGAAAGATATCACACAACTGAATAGAGAATCCACAAGGGAGAGTCGACTGAGTTTTACAGCACAACAAAGATTAAGTAATCCAGATGTTAGAAACCAAAGTGTCTTATCACTTTTCAAAGACGATATGACGTATAAACTGGACGTCAAACAGAAAAATCATAACAATAACAATAATAATAACCAAAGGAAGAAAACTCATTCGATGTTACTTTTCCCGAATAATAATTCAAATATTCTGACAAATGCATCCACTCTTAGTAAAAGAACTCATTCAAGGCATAACAAAAAGAACAAAGATATTAAGAACAAGAATGTTACAAATATTGCAACCAGCATATCGAAAAATCAACAAAATGTACCATCGGCAATAACAGATTTAGATTTCCCGAAAAACTCTCAAGTTGATAAGATTCTTCCTGCAACACCAGCTAAAAATGTGGAACTTGTCTTAGATTCGTCATATTTCGATCATGAGGATCATTTGGTGGAAGAAATAGAAGAAACCGCATCATTGGAGAGCCCAACTATAAACACAAATGATATAGCGAAAAGGACGAAAAATCCTAGAAGGAAACTCAGTTTGAATGAAACAATAGGTAGTAAGAAAACTTTGAAAAGATCATCCAGTTTATCATCCACTTTAAGTATTGGTCCGAAAAATTTATTAGCTAAATGGAAAACTAATCATGCAAAATACAAGAATCAAAATGATAGAATTGCAGAGACATCATCATCATCATTGTTGAGTGCTCAAAAATTTACTAAACCGGAAATGGATAAATTCGTGAAATATGTCATTTCTATTAGTTCATTAAACAACAATAAGAATGACCAAAATGGTATAGATATATCAGATTCATCTAAATTTGATATTTTAAGTGCTAGAACCATCGATGAAGTTGAACACTTACTATTAATTCAAAACCAATTATTGGAGAAGATGAACAAAATGAATAATGTATCAAAACTTCTAACACCTGAAAATGATGATGACGATGATCCACTTGATAACATGTCTAATGACAGTATACATACAGAACTTCCTAAACCTTCTAATACTTTTAGTGCAATGGATAATTTGGATTTATACCAAACTGTAAACTCTATAGCACAATCTGTAATATCTTTAACAAACACCTTAAACACAAGTAATAATCAATTCCATGAAAGTTCCACACCAATTTTAGGAAGGCGACAAGTGAAAAGTTCAATTATCAATTTTTTTGGTCAAACTAATAATGCAACTAATTTATTATCTGAAGATCCGATTTTAGAGAATGTATCACCAACTTATAACGATGGTCCTCAGAGATTAATTTTCCATACATCATCCAACGAAAGTAATAGCAGACCAGATTCATTAAGTGGAAATATCATACATTCATCTCCAGTTAAGCTCAATTTCTCCCCAAAGAAACAAAGAAGTTATTCACCGTTAAAGAAAACCCTGGATGATGTCCAAGAAGTGAATGCAGAAGATGAAAATTCTAAAAGTTTTGTAATTGAAGAAGTGGAGGGTAAAGTAATGGGTTCTATTGCATCCAGTGGCTCTAATACCAGTAGCTATCGTAGAGAAACTGTAATAATTGATAATGAAATAAGTACCAAATTGAATTTTAATGGCTCCAATCAAATGGAGTTAAGAAATGGAACTCGTACATCGAAGACACTCACAATTATTGAAAACCGATCACCTTTGATGGATAGTGTTGAACATTTTAGTTTTGAAAACCCGAAGAGCTATGGTGCTGACGTAACACCCTCATTGGATAAATCACTGAATTCAGATACCGTTGAAGACGACCCGATAGATTCAATTACTGATATTTATAGTCATCTTAACGAATCTCAAATAGATAGTGATAAAGATAATCAAGATCAAGGACCTGATAACATTGAACATATCCTTGAGAATAGTAATGACGTGCATAATACCGAACCATCAAGCCCTGGAAACGATTCGGAAAGTATATATGAGGACACTTGTGAAGATTTCCCACTTTCTGATTCACCCAAGAGAATCAATTCTTCCAGCAATGGATCTGTAATGACAACATCCATTGTAAGACCCACTACTGCAAACACTGACGTGCACCACAATAGTGATACTTTTAGTGCAGGTACTCATGGCAAGGACTCATATAGTTTTAACGATATCTCTACTAATGATAACCTGGTAACTATAACGGCGATACGACCAGCTAGCGGACGGATTAGTATTGGACGAAGAAGTGGTTACATCACCAAAAATATAAGAAGCATTCAACCTATCTCTCCTTTGCTTATAGAGAATAAGAATGAGAACAAGTTAATTGGGCCAGAAACTAACATAGAAAAAACAAATTTACCAAGTAGTACTCTACCTGATGCAAGTGACAGTCCAGTTGAGAAACCAAAGGACGAAACTCAATCTGAAAATGAAAGAATAAGACTTTCTATTCAACCAAGTATTCAATCTATTGTCAGTGATGGGACATTCTCCAGTTTTTCCACATTTGAAACAAGTCGTAACGAAAGAGTAAGTTTAAGAACTAAATTTCAAAAAGATTTTGCCTCACATGATTCTGCATTTGAGTCTAATGTAAGTCATCCAAAATATTTTTTTGAGCCAGATGCAGCAACAGTTGATGATGTATCTCCGCTGCGAGATATGGAGGAATTGAAAAATAAGGTTTTGAATTTGGATGATTCCACTCCGCTAAAGAATGAAGAAAAGTGTAATAATAATGGCACTGATAATGATAAAGATAACGCAGAATTGTGTGATGGTCCCAAGGATGCAAAAGGTCAAATTAATGAAAATATTCTGAAAAATATTGCTGATATAACTGATGAATCTATTCATGTGGATCCTTTGAAACTGGCAATGATGAAATTGGAAGGTACATACCAAAAGAGGAATAGCAATTTGAATACTGTAGATAAATTTGGATTTGTTAGTGTTCCAGAAGTAAATAAGTTAACTAAAGAGATAGATAATTTGGATATATCCAATATTGTCAGTATTCCGAATACTCCGATGGAGAAGAGAAGATCTTTATTGATTGAAAGAAGAAGAAGAACAATAATGGAAATTCCATATGTCAAAAAAGGTTTGGAAGAGACAAGATCCTCGAAGGTTCAATCTGAGAAACCAATTGTGGATGATAGCAATGGCGTAACGGAACAGATAACTAACATTCAAACTCTTCTACAGGATTACAAGATTGAGGATCCAAATTTAGCGATGGATAATAATAAGAATCATATCCCATTCATTTTAAGTTATGATTCGATCTCGATTGCTGAGCAGTTGACATTAATTGAGAAAGAGTTGATGTGTGAGATTGACTGGAAGGATATGTTGGAACTGAAAATAACTTACCGCGGTCCAGAAGTTACCAGTTGGTTACAGTTATTGGTACAAAATGAAACTTTATCAGGTATCGATTTGGCTGTCGCACGTTTCAACTTGACAGTAGACTGGATTATTTCAGAGATCGTTCTCACTACAGATGTGAAATTAAGGAGGTCTACCATCCAAAGATACATACATATTGCGGAACATTGCCGAAAGTTTCAAAACTATAATACATTAATGCAGATTGTGTTGGCTTTGAGTTCGACAGTAGTACAAAAGTATATTGACGCCTGGAGGCTAATCGAGCCCGGAGACATGGTTACTTGGGAGGAACTACGGAACCTACCCTCTTTGAACAACAACTACCAGAGAGTGAGAGGTTTACTCAACGACATCAAACCTCTGGTCGGATGTATCCCGTTTCTTGTTGTGTATTTGTCAGATCTGTCGTTGAACTCTGAGAAACGCAGCTGGATCGAAGAGGGCAAGATCATCAACTACAACAAGTTCGACACCAACGTCCAGATAGTCAAGCATTTCATTCAGAGAGTCCAGTGGGCCAAAAACTACGAAATCCAGGCAGACCACGAATTGCTGAGCAAATGTGTCTATTTGACTACATTGGCCCCACAGGAAATTGACAGCCTTGTCTACGGCACTCCCGTGGAATGCTAGTCGCATAAGTGGGACAAGAAGGACTTTATATAGCAAGATATCATAGATTCTATGGTTTTATACATATTAATTATACAATAACGACTTTTTTTGCAATTCGATATTTTTATGTCATCTTTATTGACACCTTATCTAGTCTTGGCACAGAGCTCTGAGAATGGACAAGGACACTGCCACCACACAGGACGACCTCCTGTTTGACATCGACTTTGAGAACAGTTCGCCAAACGGACTCAATGGACCTGACGCAGCCCGTAAGAACATCCCAGCTGATGAGATGTTCATCAACGACAATATCGAAAACGATCTGAACCCATTTGAAGATGATCATGCGTCCATCAATTGGGGTAACAATACTGGGTTTGACCAGTTCCATGTGGAACCTGTCAGTATGAGGACCAAACAGAACATATTCGCAAGAACAGCGAACGGAATAAAGAACATCTTCACTTTGAATTCCGGCAGGAAACAGAATGGCCTTGAGCGCTACGAAATGAGGGACTACAATGCTGTAGGTACCACTGAATTGAATGACGAAGACTATATAACCTCCAACGAGCGTTTCAATATAAGGATCCTGTTTCGTAGGTACATCTTAAGAAGAAAAATCTCCAATGATGCTGAATCAGGTGAGCCCAGAACCATCATACTGAATGATAATAATGCAAATCATTCTATGGGGTATGTAGATAATTATATCTCTACCACTAAGTACAATTTCGCCACTTTCTTGCCAAAATTTTTGTTCCAAGAATTTTCCAAATACGCTAATTTGTTCTTCCTTTTCACCTCTATTATACAACAGGTGCCGAATGTATCTCCAACTAATCGTTACACTACCATATTAACATTATGCGTGGTGATGTTGGTCTCGGCTGTGAAAGAAATTATAGAAGATGCTAAGAGAGCAAATTCTGACACAGAATTGAACAATTCCAAGACAGAAATTTATTCAGATGTCGAGGGTCACTTTATAAAGAAAAGATGGATCGATATTAAAGTCGGGGATATCATTAAGGTAAATTCTGAAGAAACCATACCGGCGGATATCATCATACTGTCTTCTTCCGAACCTGAAGGTTTATGTTATATAGAAACAGCTAATCTGGATGGTGAAACTAATTTGAAAATTAAACAATCCAAGAAGGAAACTTCAAATTTGATAGATTCCAGGATGCTATCCTCTCTAAATGGTAAAGTGATCTCTGAACAACCTAATTCTAGTTTATACACTTACGAAGGAACTCTAAAATTAAATGGTAAAAATATCCCATTATCACCGGAACAAATGATTTTAAGAGGTGCCACTTTAAGAAATACAGGTTGGATATTTGGGTTAGTTATTTTCACTGGTCATGAAACTAAATTGATGCGTAATGCTACCGCCACTCCCATTAAGAGAACTGCTGTTGAAAGAATTATTAATATGCAAATTATTGCATTATTTGGTGTATTAATTTTATTGATTTTAATTTCTTCCATCGGTAACGTAATCATGATAAGTTCTTCCTCTAAACATCTTTCATACTTATATTTGGAAGGTACTAATAAAGCTGCACTATTTTTCAAAGATTTCTTAACATATTGGATCTTATTCTCTAATTTAGTCCCAATTTCATTATTTGTCACTGTGGAACTAATCAAATATTACCAAGCGTTTATGATAAGTTCAGATTTGGACTTGTATTATCCTGATACTGATACTCCAACTGTAGTGAGAACTTCTTCTTTGGTGGAAGAATTGGGTCAAATTGAATATATATTCAGTGATAAAACAGGTACTCTAACAAGAAATATTATGGAATTCAAATCTTGTTCCATTGCTGGTCGCTGTTATATGGAAAATATTCCAGAGGACAAAGTAGCTACTATGGAAGACGGTATAGAAGTTGGGTTCAGAGATTTCGAAGATTTGAAAAATACATTGACCGACTCAACTGATACTAACTCTGAATTAATTAACGAATTTTTAACTTTATTAGCTACTTGTCATACAGTTATTCCAGAGTTTCAAGAAGATGGTTCTATCAAATATCAAGCTGCTTCCCCAGATGAAGGGGCTTTGGTTCAAGGTGCTGCTGATTTAGGTTATAGATTTATTATTAGAAAACCAAATTCCGTTGTCGTATCATTAGAAAATAATAATGAGGAAAGAAAATATGAATTATTACAAATTTGTGAATTCAATTCTACCAGAAAGAGAATGAGTGCAATTTTCAGAATGCCGGATGGATCAATTAAACTTTTTTGTAAAGGTGCTGATACTGTCATATTGGAAAGATTAGACCCTGAGACTAACTTGTGCGTAGATTCCACTTTGAGACACTTGGAAGATTACGCATCGGATGGTTTAAGAACTTTATGTTTGGCAAGTAGAGTTATTCCTGACGAAGAATATCAAGAGTGGAAAAAAATTTATGATGAAGCAGCTACCACATTAGATGATAGATCTGGTAAATTGGATGAGGCAGCTGAATTGATCGAGAAAAATTTATTTCTTCTGGGTGCAACTGCAATCGAAGATAAATTACAAGATGATGTTCCAGAAACTATTCATACTTTACAAGAGGCCGGTATAAAAATTTGGGTCTTAACAGGTGATAGACAGGAAACAGCTATCAACATTGGTATGAGTTGTAAATTATTAGCAGAAGATATGAATTTGTTGATTGTGAATGAAGAAACTAAGGAAGCTACGAGAGATAACCTATTGGAAAAGATTAAAGCTATGCGTAATGAAAGGATAACCAGACATGATCTTAATACTTTAGCATTGATCATTGACGGTAAATCTTTAGGGTTCGCACTAGAGCCTGACTTAGAAGACTATTTTTTGACCATCGGTAAATTATGTAAAGCAGTTATCTGTTGTCGTGTCTCACCTTTACAAAAGGCTTTAGTGATTAAGATGGTTAAAAGAAAAACTAGCTCATTGTTGTTGGCCATCGGTGACGGTGCGAACGATGTTAGTATGATTCAAGCTGCGCATGTTGGTATCGGTATAAGTGGTATGGAAGGTATGCAGGCTGCTCGTTCAGCTGACGTGGCTATCGGTCAGTTCAAATTCTTGAAGAAATTGTTAATTGTGCATGGTTCATGGTCGTACCAAAGAATATCAGTTGCGATCTTATATTCATTTTACAAAAATACAGCACTTTACATGACCCAGTTTTGGTACGTTTTTGCAAATGCTTTCTCTGGTCAATCAATTATGGAATCATGGGCATTAAGTTTCTATAACGTTTTCTTTACTGTTTTACCACCGTTAGTGTTGGGTGTCTTTGATCAATTCGTTTCAAGTAGGTTACTTGAACGTTATCCTCAACTATATAGATTGGGCCAAAAGGGCAAGTTCTTTTCTGTGGGGATCTTTTGGGGTTGGATTATCAATGGTTTCTACCATTCAGCTGTTGTATTTATAGGTACCATGTTGGTTTACAGATATGGCTCCGTGATTAACATGCATGGTGAAACAACGGATCATTGGACATGGGGTGTAACGGTGTATACCGTAAGTATTGTTATTGTGTTGGGCAAGGCTTCTTTAGTAACGAATCAATGGACAAAGTTCACTTTAGTTGCCATACCAGGGTCCCTATTGTTTTGGCTGATTTTCTTCCCAATTTATGGTTCTATTTTCCCATATGCCAGTATTTCAAGAGAATATTTTGGTGTAGTTCCACACGTCTATAGGTCTGGAGTCTTTTGGTTAACTATTTTAGTATTGCCAGTATTTGCATTAACAAGAGATTTCCTTTGGAAGTATTACAAAAGAATGTATGAACCAGAAAGTTATCATGTTGCTCAAGAGATGCAAAAATATAACATTAGCGATAACAGACCACATCTACAACACTTCCAAGATGCGATAAGGAAAGTTAGACAAGTGCAAAGAATGAAAAAACAGAGGGGGTTTGCATTTTCACAAGCTGAAGAAGGTCAAGAAAAGCTTATTAGAATGTATGACACTACTCAAAGAAGAGGTAAGTATGGTGAATTACAGGATGCTTCGAAGGATCCTTTTTCTGATGAAAATAAAACACCTGATGATCAGAATACTTGGGAACACAATGAGCCACTAGATGATGATGATAATAATCAGTGGGATAATGATATTGGCTCGTTCGAATTATAAACAGAATAAATATATTATATACATAAGATATAGAGATCCCATGGGATGAAGATAAATATATATTACAATCTTTTGTGACGTTTGGTGTATTCTTTCTTATGCACGCTTTATAGATCTCCTAAATTAATAAGGTGTTGTAAGTTATATCCTTCGAACTTAAATTACAATATATTTCCAGAATAACATCTGGGAACTAAAACATAGATAGCGTTTATCAGCATGATTATTTCCATCATTTCATGCTTTGTTTCTCTGCTTGCTGAAAATATTGGCTCAGTAGAAATTTGAAGCTATATATTTATGATAATAGGACTAAATGAAGTATATTCAAATATATCAGTAACAAGGAATAAAGCATTGAAAACTTATATATGGTGAAAACAATGAATATCAAAACTTTTCTATTTCCTTCAATGTTCTCTCCTCATTACTATCATCTTCTAATATTTTGTTATGAATGTTTCTACTAATCACAGCCATTTCAGTAATCGTGGATTGTAGAATGGGTTTTTTGTAACCATATCTTTTTCTAGTTTCTAGAACTATTTGGCCTTACAGAGCTGTTAAAATGAACCCTGCTTTCAAATTACTTCAAATTTATCTCTACAGGATTACAAACTGTAATTTCTTTCATACATGAAATAGCAATGAGATAATAAACAAAAAAAATATGAAAGTTTCAAGAGGAACGCGAATATTTCTTTCATATAGTTGAACTGACGTCTTTCTAGACGCCCGATACTATCAAGTACATTTGAATCGAACTTGAAACTCATTTTTCCATTGGTAAAAATATTTCACTGACGCCTTATCTGAAGTTCCCAAACAAAAAGCATGGAAAGTAATGTTCTTATGAAAGACAACAGATATTTCAAGTGTATTCCTTGCAACTATATCAGATTATTGAACTCTTGATTTTCTATTTTCATAACATAGCGGTTCAAATAGGATAACACATAACCAATATTATTCTTCCTCTCTCAGATTATTCGATAGTAAATGTAATATAATACATATTGAAATTTCTGTTCATACCGCAATACAATTGAGGTAAGCAAAGGTATAATTATTACTGGTGTTACCTTTATTCGTTTCTTGTTAATTGTACTTTGATATGTAAAGAAAAATGGAAGTAATTTTTTAGCCCATAGCGTTTTCACAAAATTTCTCATTCTGTCAAGTATATTCTTAACCACGCCAATCAAAAGGTGGTTCGGCTGCTGTGTAATACCGTTTCCAATGTGACAATAAGATTTTAAACCTATGAAAAGAAGTTTCTGCAATCTTGAATAACATAAATTATCGAAACTACCAAAACAAAAACAAACAAAAGAAAATGATTGCATTTAAACAGATCAATAAAAAACATCAGCCTATTAAATGCATTCCACATTATCATTTGAAATTGTTATGAATGCCTATAATGTTGGAATATATGAGTAAATTGATACGATCAAGTATCAATCATATATTTGAAGTTGTTTGTTTATAAAGAGATGTTGTTTCAGGTTACCGGATTTTGTAAAAATCTGCGATGATTTTGAAAAATGAAAAATATTTTCATTTCAAAAAATATATTTATTTTATATACTTTTAATAGATCAAGAAGTTCCATTCATAATTCTATATGAGTAAACTATACCAGGAAACCGGTAGCTTCCACTATATACTTCAAAAGATAGTTATGGATAAGAAGTCAAGGAATCATTGGACAATTTCTGTTAAAAAAGCCCAATTAAAAAACAGGCATTTATTTTAGGAGGCCACAAAACAGCTATGCCTTGAGATCAGATGGTATTTCAGAACCTTGTTTGAATTTCATAGTCGTTTGGGAATTCAATTCTTTCATATGGGTAAATGTTTTAGAGAAAATAGTATAAGTATTATAACTTTAGATTTTTGTCCTTGTCAATATATTATGCTTAATACATAAAAGAGAAATTCAAACAAGTATTCAGAAACAACGGTTCTGTCTTGTCTATTTATATTGAAAGAATCAGATGAGTAGAATATTCTAGATAGAGTTCATTTTGGTTCAAGTTACCAAATGGAAACCTGGTCATCAAACGAAATTTCTAGAAATATGAATACTATCAAATATGGTTCTAATAATAGTACTGACACACATTAACTATCATATCTCCTGCCTTGCTATCTGCACATATCACCTGATTTGTATACTATCACATCTAAAGATGTCTCAAAGTGCATTTCCGTCAATGCCAACTGGGAGCGTTGCGCAGCTAATGATATTGTATCAAAGCTCAAAATATAATAAGCATTACTTTTATTTGTGTATGTAGCAGTATAATAAAATAGAAGTTTTAAAAATTGGCACTGTGGCCGAGTGGTTAAGGCGACAGACTTGAAATCTGTTGGGCTCTGCCCGCGCTGGTTCAAATCCTGCCGGTGTCGTTACTTTTATTACTTTGTAAATTAATTAATTTTTTTCAAGCTTCTATTGTGATGAGGTAGTTGTAACGACAAGATGGCGTTGATATGAAGTTTGTTTCTAAGGTGCGCAAATTATGTTTATGTTTCTAATGTGCAGTAAAACATGTAATTGCATCTTTTTACACTCTGTAACTTGAAAGGAAAAGAAATTATTTTTTTCAGATCCGAAGAAGATAAGTACTTGTATTCCAATGAGGACATGGTATCTGATATGTTTCACAATTACAGCTCACCAGGACATAATGGCAAGTCAAGCTTCATTTGGTTTTGGTTGATAAAGCTTGGATTATAAAAAAGAATCGTCTTAAGCATTTAAGTTTGACATTAAATTTATTTCAGCGTAATCACTAGTGCCTACCGGGTGACTTTTATAGCTACATGAGAAATTTGAAAAGCTTTACTGCTTACTTTGGTATGACTTTAATTAATAACTATGAATATATATAAATTTTAAAAGTATGTATAATGCTAAGCTAAAGTAGTGTAATTAGGAAAAAAATACCCTATAAAAGATGATGAAACATATGATTAAAATAGAAAACGTTAGTAGATCAAACAACAACAATTTATAACGAATCCAATAGCTTGTCTCTTCTCTAGATCTTGAAATTTTCTTTTCAATTGCAATGATTTCCTCCATTTTTTTCAATTCATCCTTTTGTTTGATTAAATTTTCTTGTGATATTTGCATTCTCATTTCAAAACTTTCTAACTGTTCCACATTCAAATCAACTTTTTCTTTCAATTTATTCAAAAATAAGTCTTCACCATTGGAATTGAACGAATTATTCAATAAATTTAAATAGTTATCATTTAGTTTTAATTTCATCAATTGAAGTTCATTTTGTAAGTTTCTCAATTGATTAACCAGTAAATCGAAATTTTGAACATTTTTCTGGAAATCTGATTCAGTCTTATGAATATTATCAATTAAATTTGCTTTCATAACTTCAGCATATCTATTTATTAATGAAGAAATATGATTCTGGTAAAAATCATCGTCATTCTTATTGAAGCGGCGCAAAGAATCTTCGTCTGTGGATTCTTCTTGTTCAAAATCAGTGAAGTCATCTATGTGATCACCCTTAATGTTTATATCATTGAACATATCACCAAAGTTTGTACGGGATTCAGCCGTTTGTATTTTCTTTGTATTATTCTTGGAAGTCTTATCATTTTTTGGAGCATTAACTGGTCGTAATTGTCTTTTATTTTGTTGGCGACGATTCTTCCTTTTCCGTTTACCAATGGATAAAATTGATGATGATTCAGTTGCACTGCTTGAATTTTCTTCATCGTTGACACTAGACATCGATGAAATTGAATAAGAAGACCTCGAGTATGGCGATGAATTAATATTCTCCAAATCATGAAATAATAAACTTTGTAATGATTTCTTGGATGTCATTGTATTATTTGGAATTGCTAGCTTGTTATCCGCCATTCGTTGTGCAATATTAAGTTGTGATAATAACGGTGTTTCACTGACAAATGGTATACCTTGTAATTGCAATTGGTCCATTGATGGTGGTGCCATTGACTTTAAAAATTGATACACTAACCTTTTATTAGCAGTAATGAAATTGAGATTATTATCAACACCATTATAGCCTCCAGTACTAGCATTTCTATTTTCATTATTATCCTTAATATCGGAAACTGTATCTACAGTATTATTATTAGTATTACTGTTAGTAGCATTATTCCGATGATGATGTTTATGATATTTTTCCCCAAATTTATTGAATTTCTTGAAGTTAGTGTCCGCATTAGCATAATTTCTGTCTCCTATAATATTCTGGTCATTAGTTATCATATTATTATTAATTAAAATATTTCTTTCGTTCATATCATCTGCATCAAAACTTTCTGAATTACATTGAGGACAAAGACAGTGACAACTTTCTGAATTATCTTCGTTATAATCAACATGTGAACTCGATAGTTTACTGGTAATATTCTTCAAGCGACTGGGGTCCTTCTTGTTGTTAATGCTACTTGCTTGAACCCTATTTTTCTCATGATTCACATTATTTAACGGATTTCCAAACATAACCTCGGAGAAACATCCTGTGGTAGCGGACGTATAATCTGTAACTGCTTCTGTAAGATTATGCAGTTGGTTATGCAAATGGCCGTGTACATGATGATGTTTATGAGCAGAGCTATGTCTTGATTGAGTGGAATTTGTAGAATGAAGTGAACCATGATTTGCCATTTCTTTTTGTTCTCTTCTCACTTTGTGTTCTCTTTCTCTATCCTTTCGAAGCTGCTTTTCCTGCTTGATAATTGTGGTGAATATGTTCTTCATGTTGACTCGATCAAGTATATCGTCGTAGTCGTTGTTATCTTCGATGGTGGATACTTTATTGGCACCATTATTCCTTTTCACTTTCTCATACTTGATACTGTTACGGGTATCAGTTTTGATTCTATCTTGTTTATTCTTACGAGGATCCTTCTTCGGGAAAGAGAAAGTCTTATCCATGTATTTGGGCTGTTTCTTTACCATCGCTGGCGGAACTTGTTTCCTTAATTTGGAAGAACTTGAGCTGTGTGAACTTTTCAATTTACCACTACTGTGGCTGTTGTTTTTCAATTTTTTGTTTAAACTGGACCATGTCGATAGTGTCGACAGTGTAGTACTTGAAGCTGATTTGAATAGATCTTTGCCTGCTAGGGATATATTCGTCCTTCGATTTGAGTCTTGCATTCTGTCTATTAGTAAGTCCATTTGTACTAAAAGCTTTGCTGTTTAGTTAAATAATAACAATGGACGTGCACTTAGTTAATACTTTGGTGGTAAAAATAGTCTAACTAGGTGCTAGAACCAATAAGTTTTAGTTCTTCGAGTGGTTAGGGAACTTTACTAAGAAGAA
Organism: Grigorovia transvaalensis; assembly: GCA_003708445.3. Classification (NCBI taxonomy): domain Eukaryota; kingdom Fungi; phylum Ascomycota; class Saccharomycetes; order Saccharomycetales; family Saccharomycetaceae; genus Grigorovia; species Grigorovia transvaalensis. The sequence goes on along the minus strand of PPXN03000022.1, from coordinate 94,543 downwards.
ATTTTAAGTTCCATGAAATTATCAAAATCAAAAACTGGAGAAAACGGACTTTCTGATGTGATAAGCGATTACGTGAGCAGAGGGGCTGTGTGGGGAACTACTCTGATCACGGCATATTCTATTATGCTTAAGTAAGCAGAAATTCAGGTAATCAAATTACATATACATATACAGCTTAGTAATCGGGAAGACAGATCAAAGCAACGCTTATACTACGTATAACTTTATATATTTATATATCCATATAATATATAAAAACTAAGTCCATACATAGACACACGTATTTTAATTATAATAGTAGATCCCCAACTCGGGATCCCAGATCATAACATACTATTCCAAGTCGCACAAATCGTTTCTAACATAAAAATCTGATCGTATTGTTGAGATACATAGCGAAATGATGTATGAATAATTATATACATGTGAATTGACTACACAATTTCTACAATATTCTCAATGATGAAGGACTTCGTGTTTTCTTCCATGAAACATTGAATGACAAAGAATGTTCGATTATAGATTATAGTATACGCATATTAAGACTGTTTTAAATTGAATTGAAATTCACTTCTAGTAATGTACGAGTTAATAACCGTTAAGAAAGTTTTAATGCCATTGTGAATTTTATTCATCTAAATTAATACCAACTCAAATTATTCAAATCTGTAAAATTTCATTTCATGTATTTGTTTTTTTCTTATTTGAACTTCAAGTAGAAATAATTGAGCAATTTCTTTCGTCAATACTTGTAACGGAAGCTAATAATAGTAAGCATTGAGATATTGGAAACTGGCAAACATAATACGACCATGATGATTGATTGGCACCAACTATAGCAATCAAACTTGAAAATGTATTACAACACTTTCAAACCGTCATTTGCATACAATCAAGCACATTTCTTTTCCAAACAAGAAAGAAATTCGCAAAGCCAAGATCAAAACTAAAAAGAAACAACAAAAGAAATTGGGCAAACAAAAGCAAAGAAAAGGTAACCTTTTTATATTGTCAGCGTTCGAAATTGCAACAAAAAAGAAAGGCCAGAACAAAAGAAAAAGAAAAGCAAATAAAGTAGGCAATCTCTCCTGCAGGAAAAATGAAAAGAATTCAATGCAACTTTCGCGTTCGGAAAATGGCAAATCATTTCGTGTGCTTTTTTCCTCCTATACCCTAAACAGGACTTGTGTTAGGGCTATTCCTAGAAAATAAAAGGTTAGGGCAGTGAATGATTTCAAAATTGTTTCAATTTTATACATATCCTAAACCCTAAGTGTTCTGAAGCATTTTCATTTTGTTTTTGTTTTTGCATTCTTGCAGAAAAATAAGAACAGGAAAAAAAAAAAGAAAATTGATTCAATCAAAAATTCATTGATCTTTCTGGTAAAAATATAAGAATAAGTAATTTTTGGTAAGGAAACTGATCTTGAAGTTTAACTTAAAAAATATCAGTATTTTTTTTCTGAATATTTCTCTCTTTTTTTGTTCGTTGATCCGCCGTATTCGCCCATTCATTCATTTAATTTTTTTTTGGCATTTCTATACGTAGTTGTGAATAAAATAACTCAACACATTCATTCAATTTTAACCACACTAGAAGACTTATGCCATTCCAAGTAGGCACACGTTGTTGGTACCCAATTGAAGAAGTTGGTTGGATTGGGGCAGAAATTATTGATAGAAATGAAAATGAAAATAGCATCACTTTACAATTAGAAAATGATGAGGTTAAAACTGTTCCAATCCCCAAATATGATACCCAATCTTTAGGTAAATCCAGTAATGATAATGATGAAGTCCTATTGAGAAACCCACCAATCATGGAATCAACAGACGATTTGACCTCATTATCATACTTGAATGAACCAGCTGTCTTACATGCCATTAAGGAAAGATTTATCAATGAGAAAAACATTTACACTTATTCAGGTATTGTATTGATCGCTGTCAATCCATTTGACAATAATTTATCATCACTTTATGATTTATCTATGATTGATAAATATTCACAAAATAGAGATATATCAAAGACTTATAATAACTCGAATAATAATTTACAGCCACATCTATTTGCAATTGCTGATAAGGCATTCTCACAAATGATCAAGTTTAATCAAAATCAAACGATTATCGTGAGTGGTGAATCAGGTTCTGGTAAGACAGTCTCAGCTAAATATATCATGCGTTATTATGCATCTGTTCAAGATGAATCCACTCATTCACATAAGATTACAGATATTGAAAATAAAATTTTAGCTACTAATCCAATTATGGAGGCTTTTGGTAATGCTAAGACAACAAGAAATGATAATTCATCAAGGTTCGGTAAATACCTGTCAATAAAATTCAATTCTAAAAACAATATCATCGGTGCACAAATTAATACTTACCTCTTAGAAAGATCGAGACTGTGCTTTCAACCAAAAATGGAAAGAAACTATCACATTTTCTATCAACTATTAACTGGATTAGATTCAAATATTAAGCAAAAATTACATTTAACCGAAGCAGTGGATTATTTCTATTTAAATCAGGGTGATTTTTTACATATTGATGGTGTGGATGATTCTATTGAATTTCAAAATACTCAAGAATCGCTAGGTTTAATCAACATTGATAATGCTAGACAATTGGAAATTTTTAAAATTTTATCAGGTATCTTACATATTGGTAATATTGAAATTAAAAAAGTTAGAAATGATTCAACCGTTTCCTCAGATGATGAAAATTTGATCATTGCTACAGAATTATTGGGTATTGATGCAGCACAGTTTTCCAAGTGGATTATTAAAAAGCAAATTAATACCAGAACTGAAAAAATTATATCAAATTTAAATTTTAGTCAAGCTGTTGTTGTGAGAGATTCTGTTGCTAAATATATATACTCAATTCTTTTTGACTGGATCGTAGATACTATCAATGTTGAATTAAACAATTTATCAGTATCAAATGATGCTGTAAACTCATTCATTGGTGTTTTAGATATTTATGGTTTTGAACATTTTGAGAAAAATTCATTTGAACAGTTTTGTATCAACTATGCAAATGAAAAATTGCAGCAAGAATTCAATCAACATGTATTTAAATTAGAACAAGAGGAATATATGGAAGAAGAGATCGAATGGTCTTTTATTGAGTTCAATGATAATCAGCAATGTATTGCATTAATTGAGGACAGAGTAGGTATTTTATCACTTTTAGATGAAGAAAGTAGATTACCAGCCGGTTCTGATGAGTCATGGACACAAAAATTGTATCAGTCATTTGATAAGCCACCGACTAATAAAGTTTTCTCAAAGCCAAGATTTGGTCAAACAAAATTCATTGTTAGCCATTACGCACATGATGTCTCTTATGATATTGAAGGCTTCATTGAAAAGAATAAGGATACTGTTTCCGATAATCTCCTTGAAATACTGAAGAACACAACTAATGAAACTTTGAAGTTACTGTTAGACAATGTAGATAGTAAAGACGAATCTAATCCTGAAAATAATGAAGTGGAAAGTAGTAGAGAAAGTTCAACAAAACCAGGAGCTTTGACTCCAGGAAAGAGGATGATCCAAAGAAAACCAACACTTGGTTCGTTATTTAAAAGATCTTTAATAGAGTTGATGCAAACTATTAATTCTACTAATGTTCATTATATTCGTTGTATCAAACCAAATTCTGATAAGGCACCATGGAAATTTGATAACTTGATGGTTTTGTCTCAATTGAGAGCTTGTGGTGTATTAGAGACTATCAAGATTTCATGTGCAGGTTTCCCATCGAAATGGACTTTTGAAGAATTCATTCAGAGATACTATATGTTAATATCAATGGAGGTCTGGTCCAAATATATGATTAATGGTGTTTGTACTGATTTGTTAGCACTAACGAAAGTGATCTTGGAGAATAAAATCGGCGATACTGATAAATATCAGATTGGTAAAACGAAAATTTTCTTTAGAGCGGGTATGCTTGCCTTCATGGAGAATTTGAGAACTATTAAATTGAACAAATTGGCCGTTAGAGTACAGAAAAAGATAAGAGGTATTTATTATAGAAGAATATATCTGGCTACACTGGAATCAATTAAAGCACTGCAAAGCCATATTAGAAGTAAACTTGTCCGTTTAAGAATTGAACACGAATTTGAAGTCAATGCTGCTGTACTAATCCAGACAATTATAAGAAGCAGAATTCTACAAAGAAATTATGAATCTATCTTACGTTCAAATATTCTCATGCAGTCTTACATTAGAGGAAAGTTATTATCTAAGTGGGTAATTGAAGTGAGTAGAATAAGATCATGTATCACAATCCAAAGCAGTATAAGAAAATTCAAGAAACGATATTATTTCTTATCTTTAAAAAATGATACAATTATTGTTCAATCCCATATAAGAAGAAAATTAGCACAAACTGCGTATGCAGAATTAGTGGAACAGATGAATTCAGTTGAAGCGAAACTGGCCAGGGAATTGATAGAATTTTTGAATGAACTTTTCAATCAAGCCAAATCATGTAAAGATGATTATGATTCCTTGAAGAAATTGAAAAGCGGTGATAATATGCTAACATTACTGAAAGAAGATACCCATTTTATATCATTATCTAAGGAATTAGATTTGCTTTTCGATACTTTACAAGATAAAAAAGCAGAAATTGAATGCATGAGAGACACGCATAAGGAAAAATTAGAAAATATCAAGTTTCAGTTAAAACTTTTCGAAGACAAGGATAGACAAAGCAAAAGTAAAGTAAAAAATAAGAACATTTCCATTACTGATAAACTTAATAATCTATTTGATGAAATTGAATTGTTAAATGTTAAAACTCTTCAAAGCAGTAGTAAGATTAACAAGTTTGATATGAAAAAAATTATGGGGTTAGGTTTAAGTACTTCCAAAGATTTTTCCGATTCAGAAAAGACTGTCATTAATAATGACATTACTAACTTGTTAATGAATAATGATACCATAGTCAATGAAGTAAATAACAAATTTTTGAAAATATATGCTGTTCCGAAGAATGCAAGTGAAGTGCCCGAATTTGGTTTACTTTTCCCAAGTGAAGTGATTATTTTTGTTATTCAACAATACATTTATAATAATCTTTCTGATGATTTACATATTTTCACAAGTAAGATCTGTCATACCATTGATGAAATTGTTACCAAATCGTATAGGTCGGAGTCCAACGGGATGAATATGGATGAATTATTTTGGTTAAGTAATGTTTTCAATGTTTACTCATTTATCTCACAAGATAGATACATTGGATTATTGCCAGTGATAAATAATTTCCAAAATCTAATTTGTACAATTTATAATATTTGGATGAAAAAAGTTATTAGATTCCTAAGATATGATATTAACATTTCCAATATCTTATTAGGATCATCCACGAACTTTAGTCGTGATGGACAGGATACGTCTAATGATAGGAAGATGGCCCATTTATTAATTTTTTTCTATAAGATTTTAGATTCTTGTAAATTGTATCAACTAGAAACTGAGATTGCGAATCATATCTTAAGAGATATTCTTCAATTCATCAATTCTTTATGTTTCAATGATTTATGTGTTAAATTTTTCAGTTTATCGTGGAAATTAGGTTTATATCTGGACACAAATATGAATTCGATAGATGAATGGTTCTTGAAGCACGATATCAAGATATCATCTAAGGAAAACATGATTCATTTGAGACAAATAAGTAAATTTTTACAATTAAGAATCACCAACTTACATGATTTTAAAATAATTCAAGAATTTTGTTATGCGTTGAACCCTGTTCAATTGCAAACCATGTTGAAAAAATATAAGCCTACCAATTTGGAGAAACCTGTTCCAAAGGATGTAATCAATTATTTGAATAACATTATCAAGCGGGATGATAGCCGTGATTCGTTGACCATAGTCATGGAGACACAAACCTTCAAAAACCCTATAATTAGTGAAAATAATGAGACCAAATTGCCGTTACGCAATGTGGATACAAACCATACCCCATCTAGGGATATCTTGCATGCGTATTCTCTGGAGAATGTGGTCGAGCTGATAGATTTAAGTCACTGAGGAGATGATATCTCCTATATAAATATATAAAAGAACATAGAGATGATCAATTTTTGAACGTATTATAGACCATTTCCCACCAAGAACAACGAGTCAGCAGTGTGTGTACCACCACTCTATGGTGGAGGTGATGGTCGTCAGTGGTAAAGGAAACGCAAATTTGCGTTTATTTGCTTAATAATTTCGCGTTTTCGTTTGGTCACGTGACTAGAGCAAAGTGATATTCGAAGTTTCTTTTCCACATTGAAGGTTAAACTTCCTTAATTCAGTGGAAGAATCGATGCCATCTAATGCTGCCAGCAGTGTTTTGAAAACGCGGGACAGGAATCTTGTACCCATTATACCCTATGACATCAAACTGATCCAGTATAAATATTCCATCTACAAACTGCAGGAGATTATTAGGATTCTCAACTTGTTAGAGAAGAACTTAGCTAGTCAACGGCCTAACATGGAGCCACACGCTGCTGCTTTTTTAGACGAGGCTACTACACAAAATACAGAATCCGCCGGTAAAAACGGTAGTACCATCATTCCGTTATTAAACTATATTTTATGCCTTTGTGAGGGCCATATTTTCAATATCAGTCCCTTAATGAGGAAGAGGTTCGAGTTATTGTGTCAGTGCAAACATTGTAAACTGCAAGATTTGAACCCGCCGTTGACCATAACGACCATCGATTTGCTTATAAATTTCCACCATGTTACCATTAATAATTTCGAACATTTGCAAGAGATTATTTATGATGTGGATACACAGTGGAGACTTTTATACTCACTAAGGACAATCTCAAATAACGCGTTAGTTATTTATAACAAAAAATTAAGACAGTTACAACTAGAGAGAGCTTCAAATTCTCATAGACCGTATGAAATTACTGAGCCCCACTCTACATTCAACATCAACGTGGTAGAAGACCTTATTAGACCAGCAGAACTTATATTGGCCCTGGATTTTGCCGTACTGATTAATAATAAGGATAAAGATACGTCACTGACGTCTTTCTTGAAACTACAATGGCAAGTAATCAATAAATATATCAACTTTATTCAAAAAAAAATACTGCCCCAAATTAAACAATGCTATAATCAATTAAATAAATATTCCACACAATCTAATGAACCCACGATAATGACAAATTACGAATTCACCATTCATAGAATTTATGCATTAACTTTAAAAATTTATAACCTGTTAACTATAACAATTTGTATCACTAGACAAATTTATTTGCCAAATAAAAACTATTTCCAGAATTTGAAAGTTAAACTGATATCAGAGAATGTCTATGAATATGAAAATGTAATTGATCATATCGATGATATTTGTTTGAAATCAATGGATGGTTCTGTCAATGAATTTTATCAACAACTTAATAACTTTATTGATTTGAAACATTTAAGTGATCCCAAATATATTTCTAAGAATAAGAATGCAATAATTGTGGAACTTTATAAGGACATTGTACAGAAAAATGTCAACACGTTGAGATGTTTTCTACATTCGATGGATTCGTGGATCAAGATTTGGAAGTTTATCAAGACCAATACTACTGCAATTGAAAAATTTGCACAATATGATACAGAACAACTTATTAAATTAGTAGATGAAAGAAGAGCTGTGGATAAATTGACATTTGTAGAGAATTCAAAGAAACTAAAAGTTAAAAGTAATACCCTTACTATTGATTCGAACTTCTCCACGGCAGTATCATCTATGCCCACATCTCCAAGTAATAGTAGAGACATTAATGGGGTCAAATTAACCAATGTTGCTGGTGGTAAAGAAACGCCATCTTCTTCTTTAATGAAGTTGAAAATATTTAATTCCCCTACTTCAAATTCACCGAAAAGAAATAGTAGACGTGGATCCGTGGATCGTACGAATAAAATGGGTAAAATGACAAATTCCGCTTCCAGAAATTCAGCTCTTTCACATATGACTGGATCTGGGTCGAATTCTCCCTTAGTGTCGCGTAGGGCATCCATAATTGATAGAACTAGTGCAGTAAGGCCTATGATTTCAATTGATCAAAGTTCACCAATCACATCTAGTTCTGGTACCCCTACGAAGCAACCGTCATCTCCATCTATGGCGTCACCATTAAAGAGAAATTTGACGGCCAAAAACAGGAAACGTTCCTCATCTTTACAGTCACAACAGAGTAAATTCTTAAATTCTAATGGGTTATCCAATACTAATATATATAAGTCATTACCTACAGAATTGAAAAGATCGAATTCTATGGAGGCCAGTGATGCCTTGAATCAAAAATTGGTGCAAGATACTATGAAGAAATTAATGTCTAGTAATTTAAGTACACATATTACAGATCCTGATGGGACTTTTAAAGGCAAGACCCGATCTGGTTCATCAAGTGCTACATTGACACGTTCTAGATCATCCAGTGTGAACAGTTCGATAAGTACGGAAATTTTTACAAATGAGAAATGTGAGAAAGATGTTCAAGTTAAAGCTACATGCAGGGATGAATCCGATAAGGATGATTACAACAATCCCTCCCTTGAGAAACTGTCCCTGGGTGTTACCATAGAATCAGACTCCGAGATGGAAACGATAACGGCCGATGTGATCAAGAAAGTTAGATTTATTGGTGTTCCGCCCATGACGGCAGCAGAGAACCCGAAACCGAAGAGGAAAGGTTGGTATAAGAAACCCGCGGTGTTACGGTATCCACCGATACCAAGTTCTTTGAATTGTGCCATCAGATCGAAGTTCAACCAGGAAGGAATTGCATTCCGTTCCAGTCTTCGAGACAACACGGACACTGCCGCCAGTGCTGCCACGGGCCTTGCCAAGGGTTCGTTTGCGCTGCTGAACGAAGAGGTCAAGTCTGGGACACACCGCTTAGGGTTTCTGCGTGACAAGTTCAAATGACACTCTGGTGGACCTGAAATATTTCTATATAACGAAATTTATGTATTTTTCCAATGAAGACCAAAGCTTCAAAGCTAGCAAGCCACACTGGTGCCACGAAGGGATGTTCAGTGCACGTTTACCGCCGCCAAAGAGGGACACAGAGGTTTTTCCCGCCCGTCTTGCTGAGTCACTGGCTCATTACAAGGATTCTAGCCGCCAGGTTGAACAGGAAGCACGCGACAATGGTACTGCTGATGAAGTGGATGAGATTGCTCCAAGCCTTGAATTGAACAGTTTGATACCCATCCGGGCACGAGACTTCAATATGAGCATACCGTTGCCCAGTAAAGCCGCTATAAAAGAGACTTTAGAGAGGACACAGAGACATTTCCAAGAATTGACGAATCCAACACATGAGGATACCGTTATTGTTAATGGTCGTACTATAAACGTTATACAAAAGCAAGCGGATCCGTTGATGCCACGTACCGCGAGTGCTAATAAGAAGAAGTATGTGCCCAATAACGAATTGAAGACAGTACAACCGCAGTTGAGAGATAATGCCGTTGCTAGTCATTCGCAGAAAGATTGGCAGATTCCAGCCATGGTATCACAATGGAAGAACCCTAATGGGTATACTACTTTACAAAGATTACAAAACGATACCAACGTGGTGAAGAAAGGTTCCACAGATGTGGTAAATGACAAATTTGATCAACTCTCTAAGGCCTTGGATGAAGCTGATCGTAATGCTAGGAAACAACTACAGATGAAAAATGAGGAAAGGTTGAAACTTATAAATAAGACTATAAAGAACCATGAAGTACATAAAACTACAGATCATATCATCATTAAAGATGAAGTAGAAGCGGACAAAAATAACACGCAAGTCACTTATGATTCTAGACTATTCTTGAAAGGTGCGGTAAGCAATAATGACACGCAAATTTACGACAGTTCAGTTTTCCAAACGGGACATATTAGTCACATATATAGAGATCCGAAACAGCAAGCACCGGTTCAGTTTACTAAAGCTGTTGAAAAGGATGAACCGAAATAACCAAAACAATTTTTTTTTTAATCCTCCACCATCTCGTCATCGATGAGAGAGACTATATTTCTATCACGCGATATCATATATTGTTCCAGTTTCTTCATGGTACCACTTGTCTTTACAGGTACCACAACGGACCCATTCAAATTTTTGTCGTTACCACTGACTAGCGTCAAAGACGCCACCAGCAAGTCTATATCTTCTCTATGACACCGAATGATACCGGACCCTGTGTTATTGGACCAATATTTCAATTGCAACAGAGAATTCAATTTACCAGAACCATAATCGCCGAAATTTAATTGAATGGAGTCCTTTATCAACTGCATGATGAATTTACCGTTCACACTTGCAGGATACGCTCTGTGCAAAGAGACCAAACTGGCTGTGTCGTTTTCCACAGAGACCAGTTCAAAAAGTAAATACCTTGTCTTCAAACGCACCATTCTGCTGTTGTTGATGACTCGCTGTTATTCGAGTTCGACTCCTTCTTTTTAAGAGTGAAAAAAATTCGATGTTTCAATTTTTCCATTGCAAGATCTGGAAATTGCACAGAAACTGCCGTACGAAACACTTAGAGGTCGATTTGTGGGTCCTGTATCTCGATATTGTGCCTGTTGCGGTCTGTAGTGTGTCGTCCGTACAGTATTTTGTTTGTATTGACGTTGATGTACTCTGCCCTGGCGTCTGTAGCGTTTTTGTCCAGTAACGCGAGCAGTTTGGGTAAGTCCCATTTCTCGTTTTGACTGGATAACTGTTTCAATTGTGTCGTTAGCAACCGCATGGACTCATCTATGGGGTTTAGAACTTGATACACTTGGCTTTGAGAATTTGCAGCGACAAATTTACGCATCTGGTCTTTGAAATGAGAAACTTGCTTACTCAAAACGATCAGTTTATCTCTATATTGAACTAAAATTTTATTCCTGGCAATTTCATATTCTAATTGGAACAATTTATCACGTAATTGTAATTTACTCTCTTCCGCTTCACTATCCGATACCACTATTAAATCAAGTTGATGCTCTAAACGGAATACATTATTTTTCGTCAATTCCTCTGGTATATTTAATATATTTCTCAATACATATAATTCAAATTTATCAAAATTCCTATCCACTGAATGTTCCAATAGGGATTCTAATTGTGCCATCCCAATTTCAATTTCATTACTTGGTATCATCATAGAACTATGCCCATCAGTATTCTGCTGCTGCTGTTGTTGTTGTTGTTGTTGTTGTTGTTGTTTCTTATTCAAATATTTCTCCATAGCATTAGTACATTTATACATCAAATCATTCACTGAATTAATGATATCATCTAATAAAGATATCGGTGGGTACCCAAGGTGTTCAGTGATAATAGCAGTAGTCTCCAATTGTGTCATTGTGGTTACTTCGTTATATCGAAAGGTTTTATCTCAAAAATCAATTTTACTACAAATTGATGGCATAATCTGATTATGTAAGGTAACGTAAGATCACGATTCCGACTTGTGGACTTTTCCCTTTCCGGTTTTGTTCGGATATTTGTCCTGTCGGTTTGTTGTCTCTGAGAAAAGTGTCGGTTTCCAGCACGTGACGGAAAATTTTTTTTCAATTTTTTTTTTTTTTTGCGATGAGTTCAAAAAAAAAAAATTTTTTCATTCAAACACAAAATTGTTATATCTTTATACAGTAATCTATATCTATATCTATCCATTTGGGAGAAGAACTATTCTAAATCTTTAGCGAAATGGATATTTCTAAACCGGTAGGTTCTGAAATCACCTCTGTGGATTTCTCAATCCTAACGTCCAAAGATATTAGATCTCTATCTGCAAAACAGATTACCAATCCAACTGTATTGGATAATTTAGGTCATCCAATTGCCAACGGTCTTTATGATTTAGCATTAGGTGCATTTTTAAGAAATCTATGTGCAACTTGTGGCCTCGATGAAAAATTTTGTCCTGGTCATTTAGGTCATATTGAATTACCTGTACCATGTTATAACCCATTATTTTTCAATCAATTATACATTTATTTAAGATCTGCTTGTTTATATTGTCATCATTTCAAATTAAATCACTTGGAGACAAATCTATTCGGTTTAAAGTTAAAATTATTACAATATGGGTTGATTGATGAAGCTTACCAATTGGAAACTTTACAAATTGATGCGGTCACCACGATTAATGAATTGGAAGCTGAAGAAGATAATAGCGAAAATATTGGTGCTAATAACGTTTCATCTGATGATTCTATCAAATTACGATTAAAGCGTAAAGAATTTGTCGATTTGGCTATCGGTAGAGCCATCTCTGAAGGTAGAACTAATATTAATGGTACTTTCACCGCTACAGTGAATGCTGAAAGGAAAAAATTAATTAACGAATTCCATAAAAGATTATTAATTAGACCAAAATGTGATAATTGTGGTATGTATTCACCAAAATTTAGAAAAGATGGGTTCACTAAGATTTTTGAAAACGCTTTAAATGATAAACAATTAACTAATAACAGAGTGAAAGGTTTCTTAAGACAAGATATGATCAAGAAGCAAAAGCAAGCTGCACAATTAGATGGTAAAGAGACCAATAATAATGAAGATTTTAACGTTTCCACTAATCCAAGCCAAAGACCAAAAACTGGGTCCACTTATATCCTTTCCACAGAAGTGAGAAATATTTTGAACTCTGTATTTAAAACTGAACAATTTGTCTTACAGTACGTTTTCCATGCTAGACCAAACTTATCCAAGAAAATTGTATCTGCTGATTCTTTCTTTATGGATGTATTAGTCGTACCACCAACTAGATTCAGATTACCTTCTAAATTAGGTGAAGAAGTTCATGAAAACTCACAAAATCAATTATTATCAAAAGTACTTACTACATCTTTATTAATCAGAGACTTGAATGATGAAATGTCTAAATTACAAAAGGATAAAGTTTCTGTGGAAGATAGAAGAATTATCTTTTCCAGATTAATGAATGCCTTCGTTACTATTCAAAACGATGTTAACGCCTTTATTGATTCAACCAAAGCACAAAATAACAACGCTGCTAATAACGTTCCTGTACCTGGTGTTAAACAAGCTTTAGAAAAGAAGGAAGGTTTATTCAGAAAGCATATGATGGGTAAGCGTGTTAATTACGCTGCTCGTTCTGTCATCTCACCGGATCCAAATATTGAAACTAATGAAATTGGTGTCCCACCAGTTTTTGCTACTAAATTGACATATCCGGAACCAGTAACGGCTTACAATATTGCAGAATTGAGACAAGCTGTTATTAATGGTCCCGATAAATGGCCAGGTGCTTTACAAATACAAAATGAAGATGGTTCACTTGTTTCATTGATTGGTATGACTTTGGAACAAAGAAAGGCGTTAGCTAATCAATTAATGACACCATCTTCTTCCCATGGTGCTAATCAAACTTTGAATAAAAAAGTTTATCGTCATATTAAGAACAGAGATATTGTTATTATGAATCGTCAACCAACTTTACATAAGGCTTCTATGATGGGTCATAAAGTTAGAGTATTACCTGGTGAAAAAACTTTACGTTTACATTATGCCAATACAGGTGCCTATAATGCAGATTTCGATGGTGATGAAATGAATATGCATTTTCCACAGAATGAAAACGCTAGAGCTGAAGCATTTAATTTAGCTAACACTGATTCTCAATATCTAACTCCAACTTCCGGTTCACCAGTTAGAGGTCTGATCCAAGATCATATTTCTGCAGGTGTATGGTTAACAAGTAAAGATTCATTCTTTACAAGAGAAGAATATCAACAATATATCTACTCTTGTATTCGTCCAGAAGATGGTCATTCTACCAGAGAAAAATTGATTACTTTACCACCAGCTATCTTCAAACCACAACCATTATGGACTGGTAAACAAATCATTACTACTGTTTTATTAAATGTCACACCAGCTGATATGCCAGGTATCAATTTAACTTCAAATAATAAGATTAAGAATGAATATTGGGGTAAAGGATCTAACGAAAATGAAGTTATCTTCAAAAATGGTGAACTATTATGTGGTATCTTGGATAAGAATCAATATGGTGCTTCTAAATATGGTATTGTTCATTCTTTACATGAATTGTATGGCCCAGAAGTCGCTGCTAAAGTTCTTTCTGTCTTAGGTAGATTATTCACCGTTTACATCACTTCCACCGCTTTCACTTGTGGTATGGATGATTTACGTTTAACTGATGAAGGTAACAAATGGAGAACTGATATCTTGAAAACATCAGTTGATACGGGTCGTGAAGCCGCTGCAGAAGTTACTAATTTGGATAAAGAAACTCCAGCTAATGATCCAGAATTATTAGAACGTTTAGAAGAAATTTTACGTGATAATAACAAGTCTGGTATTTTAGATGCTGTTACTTCATCAAAAGTTAATGCCATTACTTCTAAAGTTGTCTCCACATGTGTTCCAAATGGTACTATGAAGAAATTCCCTTACAACTCCATGCAAGCGATGGCTTTATCTGGTGCTAAAGGTTCTAATGTTAATGTTTCCCAAATTATGTGTTTATTAGGTCAACAAGCTTTAGAAGGTAGAAGAGTACCTGTTATGGTTTCTGGTAAGACATTACCATCTTTTAAACCATATGAAACTGACGCTATGGCTGGTGGTTATATTAAGGGTCGTTTCTACTCTGGTATTAAACCACAAGAGTATTATTTCCATTGTATGGCAGGTCGTGAAGGTTTAATTGATACAGCTGTTAAGACTTCTAGATCTGGTTATTTACAACGTTGTTTGACCAAACAATTAGAAGGTGTTCATATTGCATACGATAATTCTGTAAGAGATGCTGATGGTACATTAATTCAATTCTTATATGGTGGTGATGCTGTTGATGTTACTAAAGAATCACACATGACTAAGTTTAACTTCTGTTTAGATAACTATGACGGTTTATTGAAGAAATATAACCCATCTGCTTTAATTGATCATTTAGATGTTGAAACTGCTTTGAAACATTCTAAGAAGGCTTTGAAATACAGAAAGAAACATGGTAAAGAAGCACATTATAAGCAATATCCTAAATATGATCCTGTACTGGCTAAATACAATCCAGCTAAATATTTAGGTTCTGTTTCTGAAAAATTCCAAGATAAATTGGAAAGTTTCTTAGATGAAAACAGTAAATTATTCAAGAAGCATGACGAAATTAATGAAAAGAAATTTAGAGCATTGATGCAATTGAAGTATATGCGTTCTTTAATTAATCCCGGTGAAGCAGTTGGTATTATTGCGTCACAATCTGTTGGTGAACCATCCACGCAAATGACATTAAATACATTCCATTTCGCTGGTCACGGTGCTGCTAATGTTACATTAGGTATTCCACGTATGAGAGAAATTATTATGACAGCTTCTGCTGCCATTAAGACCCCACAAATGACGTTACCAATTTTAGATGATGTTGACGATAATCAAGCTGATACATTCAGTAAATCAATTTCTAGAGTTTTGATTTCTGAAGTTATTGATAAAGTTACTGTTACTGAAACTTCAGGTTCGGCTACAGCTACTAAAGGTGCATCTCTTTCATACGTTGTTAATATGAAATTTTTCGATGCTGAAGAATATAGTGAACAATATGATGTCTCCAAAGAAGAATTACAAGAAAATGTTGCCACTCATTTCTTACATTTATTAGAACTTGCTATATTGAAAGAAATTAGAAGGCAAAGAAAGACTACTGGTCCAGATATTGGTACTGCTGTTTCATCTTTAGAAAAAGTTTCTGAAATATCTGGTAAGAAAAATGATGACGAAAGAGATAATGATGAAGAAGAATATTCTAAGAAGAGCAAACAAGCTGTTTCATACGATGAACCAGACGAAGATGAGATTGAAACAATGAGACAAGCTGAACAATCTTCAGATGAAGATATGTTAGATTCTGATAAGGAAAGCACTGAAAGTGATAACGATGAAGATGAAGACATTGATTTGGTAGAAGAAGAAAATAAGAAGGACATTGAGATTGCTAATAAGAATATGACTAAAGAACAACGTGACCGTCAATCTCGTATTATTGCTGCTCATAGATTTATCACCAAATATAATTTCGATGATAAGAATGGTAGATGGTGTGAATTCAAATTAGAATTAGCTGCAGATACAGAGAAATTATTGATGGTTAATATTATAGAAGATATCTGTAGAAAATCTATTATTAGAGAAGTTCCAAATATTGAACGTTGTGTTCATCCTGCAGCTGAAAATAATAAGCGTGTTTTAGTGACTGAAGGTGTGAATTTCCAAGCTATGTGGGAACAAGAAGATTTCATTGATGTGGATGGTATTACATCCAATGATGTTTCCGCTGTCTTGAAGACATATGGTGTTGAAGCTGCTAGAAATACTATTGTGAATGAAATCAATAACGTTTTCTCTCGTTATGCCATTTCTGTTTCATTCCGTCATTTGGATTTAATTGCTGATATGATGACTAGACAAGGTACTTATTTAGCTTTCAACAGACAAGGTATGGAGACATCAACTTCATCCTTGATGAAGATGTCTTACGAAACAACATGTCAATTTTTGACTAAGGCTGTCTTAGATAACGAACGTGAACAATTGGAGTCACCATCTGCTCGTATCGTACTTGGTAAATTGAACAACGTTGGTACCGGTGCATTTGATGTGTTAGCCAAGCTACCAGCCAAACACTAGTCGTTGTCTTTCTGTTCCATTTGATACCATTTAGATCATTTATAAGATAATACATATATAACATTTTGTATATTAAAAATTATACCATATTTAAAAACTTTCTCGCTTCTATTTCTATGTGAAATATAAGCCCTCTTTATTATTTTCCATCCATCTTCCTGTTGGTTAGAGTCTCCATCCAATGGGTTCTATAAATTTTGGTCACATTGAGGATTCGAACCCCTGTTACTAAACTAAAAGTATCACGTGCCTCAGAAAATTTTCTTTATTTTTTCTGTCAAAAATCGATGAGTTGATCAAAAATTCCAACAGCAAACGATAAAGAATCTTGAACAGTAGTGCACTATAACTCACTAAGATGTCTACCACAGTGGAAAAGATTAAGGCCATTGAAGATGAAATGGCCAAGACCCAGAAAAATAAGGCCACTTCTTTCCATTTGGGTCAATTAAAGGCTAAATTGGCTAAATTGAGAAGGGAACTATTGACAGCTGCTTCCAGTACCGGTGGTGGTGGTGGTGGTGCCGGGTTCGATGTTGCTAGAACTGGTGTGGCCTCTGTCGGGTTTGTTGGTTTTCCCTCCGTTGGTAAATCGACTTTGTTGTCCAAATTGACAGGTACCGAATCAGAAGCTGCTGAATACGAGTTCACTACTTTGGTGACAGTTCCAGGTGTTATTCGTTACAAAGGTGCAAAGATTCAAATGCTGGATTTGCCAGGTATTATTGATGGTGCTAAAGATGGTCGTGGTCGTGGTAAACAAGTCATTGCTGTTGCAAGAACTTGTAATTTATTATTTATTGTATTGGACGTTAATAAACCACTACATCATAAACAAATCATCGAAAAGGAATTAGAAGGGGTCGGTATCAGATTGAATAAGACTCCTCCAGATATTATTGTTAAGAAAAAGGAGAAAGGTGGTATCTCCATTACCAATACCGTCCCATTGACACATTTAGATCAGGATGAAATTAGAGCTGTTATGAACGAATATAGAATTAATAGTGCTGAGATCGCCATCCGTTGTGATGCTACTGTAGACGATCTTATTGATGTCTTAGAAGCTTCCACAAGAAGATATATCCCAGCAATTTATGTCCTAAATAAGATTGATTCATTATCATTAGAAGAATTAGAATTGCTATACAGAATTCCAAATGCTGTGCCCATCTCATCAGGTAAAGAATGGAACTTGGATGAATTATTAGAAGTCATGTGGGATAGATTAAATCTGGTTAGAGTTTATACTAAACCAAAGGGTAAATTACCGGATTTTAATGATCCAGTCGTTCTTAGGTCCGATCATTGTCAAGTGAGAGATTTTTGTAATCAAATTCATAAATCGTTGGTAGACGATTTCAGAAATGCTTTAGTTTTCGGTAGTAGTGTGAAACATCAACCACAATATGTTGGTTTAAGTCATGAGTTGGAAGACGAAGATGTAGTGACGATTTTAAAGAAATAATTGATGCATAAAAACGTATGTATACACATATATATAAAGTAATAAATATTATAAACCAAGTAAAAAAAACATATAACAATACCAAAAGAACGAACTCTTGGTTGGGGTTGCATGGCAGAAAGACAAAATGAAAAGAATTCACTATGTTCCCCCAAAAAATTATGCAATAGAAAGAATACCTAAATGTCTAAACATATACAAAATATATAATAGATAATGGTAGAGTGGGAATATGTATATGCATTTGGATATTATGCAACAAATACCTTTTAATTGAGTGTATTCTGTAAACTGGTGTTAACACTACCTAACTCGTTACCATAAGTTCTATTATCGCCCATTTCCGTAGTGGTGGTGGTGAATTGTTTTATCCTTTCATTCAACAACTTATTCTCATCTCTCAACTTATTGATCTCTAGTTGATGAACACTTTGCGAATTCTGCAAGTATAAGATATAATCAACAGCTTTCTCCAGTATAATACTTTTATTTAACTTTGGCGTACTATTAGAAGAAGTACCATTCTCTGAATTGATACGTTTCATATTTTGTGAAACTTCAAAAGCTGTATCATTACAAGCGACCCATGGAATTATTTGTTGCAATTTAGCAATTTTTGTATTGATATTAATTCTGTATCTTTTCTCTATTCTATTATGTGCTTCCTTTTGATATGTGGTCAGCCTTTTCCTAGTCGATGGTGTTGACGTGGAAGAATTTGTGCATGTCTTCGATAAATTGCCAGCAGTTTTAGTAGAAGTGGAAGTTATTGATGGTGTACTTGAAATTGGTGTATTGGTAGTAGATGATAACGAATTTATTGAAGATGAACTTTTCCTCCTATCGTATAAACTTAAAATGAATTTATTCCTTTCATTGCTCTCTAATTTGACCTTTGGTTGATGGGTATTGTTAGTCTTGTTATTGTTGCTTTTGGTATTTGGATCAGTTGCACTACCACATGGAACCTTTGTATGCACGAACAAGTTTTTAGTTGCAGGAAACACGTTTTTCTTCTCAGACAAACTATTAGTGCCACTACCGTTGGCATTAATTTGTTTTTCATTGTCTGTAGTTTGGTTATTATTGTCGCTAGTCAATCTATAACCAAAATTGGCATCTCCTAATACATTGTTGGTACCTACTATATTTGTATCTATTATTTTCCCTCTTGGTAAAGGTGGTGTTAATGATTCCAGTTTGACAGGTTCACTCCTAGAAAATGCCATAGGCTTGGAAGTAAGATCTAATTGATTGTCATTATCGACCATGGTATTACCAGATATATTAGCGGGATTCATACTATTACTGAAATTTATACCTGTATTAAAAGTTGCGCTATTGTTGAAATAATCATAACCATTTTGAGGGGAGTTCAACGATGTGGATGTGGTTGAAGTACCTGTTGGTGAAAAGACACCATCAAAATGTAAAAGGGAATGAGTACCTTCTGGAGTGAAAAAATTGTTTCCAGTATTAATTGTTAGATTGTTTGAATTATTGTTAACATAGCTAAGATTATTGTTGTCATAGTTTATATAGCTGCTGGTTTCGTTAGCAGCAGTGCTTGTAGTAACACTCGAGGATATATTTCCCTCATTCTTGGCTAAATGTTCAGCAACACTGTTAAGATAAGCTAGTTCAGCACTATTTGGGTCATCATGTGAATTTCTATTTATATTAAAGTTATCAGTAGTGTTCTTACTAGTGTTGTTAACATTTTTTTCATCGAACACCCAAGTTGAAAAAAAATCAATATTATTCATATTATCAGTGGCCATTGTTTCCTAGTTGATCTTAGTCTATTTCCAATCTATTTGAAATCAATGATATCAGATAAATATTATTTGTTAGAAAAAACAAGTTTAAGAGTTTACATGACTAATTAAAGCAATTCAAATGGTTATATTTACACATATATATATATATAAATATAAATATGCTAATAGCTTATTGCCTTGATGAATTAATACTCTTTTCTTTTTTTTTCAAGCGCATTGACTGACTGGCTGTCTTGAATAAAAAAAGCTGATAGTAATTGAACAATGGCTTCTGCCAATTTACGGAAATATTGTAAAAATGATAAAATACTTTAATTAAAAATTAGCTCAAATTAGGTTGAAACTCAGAGTTATGATGAATCCACGAATACATAAACATAACTAAAAGGTAAACTAGAACCTAAAAGATCAGTTTCAATGAATGAAACGTTAATTCCTATCAGATAAAACGGGAGTTAAAACGACAAACTTTAAAAGCTTGAACAAACTTAAAACCCAAAATGAATTGAAGTTGAAACTTTATTTATCTCTTCTAGATTTGATAAGCAAAGTGGAAAATAACAGAAAAAAAGAAACTTTGGAATTTCTTTATCCCGCTCCACGATAAACGTACTGCATAACGCAAACAATAGAAAACAATAGAGCACTCGAATTAAAGTTAAAAATTAACATTCAACAAGCAACAGTTATACTAATTGGTACCTGCTTCGGACAAGAACTTGCCCCACGATGGACAAATTAACTTTTCCTCCCGTGGGTTAAGAAAGGAAAATTCTGTACGTAAAGTTCTTTATAGCGGTATACAATTAAAGGAAAATTTTTCAATTTATTTTTTCAAAATATCTTTAGGAAGAAGGCAAAATCCTGATTCCTTTCGTTTTTCCCGTCTAAAACAAATCCAAGAGCGAAAAACAATAAAAGCTTATTTCCAAATGGGGAAATTTTTTCCAAAAAACAATGCCGCATTGCAAGAGTGAGGTTCTGTCCGCAAAGGGAAGTTCACAACCAAAACTGATACACGTTTCCCTATTTTTTTCTCCAAGACTTTAATTACAACAATAATAACAGAATTATGTCTGTTGTCATGTGGATGTTGTGACTACGAGCTACAACAATGGTCTGTGCGAGATATAATGCAGTTCGAAAGATATAGGAAATGTTGAGATATTTTACGTTTCCTTCAGGTTTCAAAACCCACATCCCAAAAAACGCACATTTCTAGTGTACAAAGTTTAACCCTGGTGGAAAAAGTGAAATTGGTAACTTTGGCGAAGAATTTCCGTTAAGCTTTAAGCTCGGACATGTGGCCCAAAATGTACTGGTTTCTATGGCAAAGGTTGCCATCTGGTAGGAAATCTGGTAGGAATTGGGCTTTCCTTTCGGGCTTCCACTAAATTATTATCTGCTTTCTTTACGAGCCGAGATTCTTGTATTTTCCTTGCCTACTTTTGTCACGAGTGACTAAACACTGTGTATTGTGAGATAAATAAGTGTCAAACTTGAAGTATTATCGAACAAAAGAAAACAGAATTCAACAACTCAACCATAGTGACACTTAACTTTTTTTCTTGTTTTCTTGGTTTCTTATTGTAAAGTTAAAATCTTCCTGAAAACCAATCTCGATGAGTCATTTGCAATCACGCCTTGAAAAGCATATCTGTCTTTGAATCAAGAACAAAAATTTTGATATTAAACATTCAGCATATAGTTAGTAGCATTGCCGAGCATTTAGAATCGATGATTGAAAATTCACGACTTAAGGAAACAAAAATGCCTGATGAAATTTAAAGTTTAAAGGTTCTTAAACTCTCCAATACCAAAACAATAGTAAAGTAGAGCAAATTTTACTTGAACAATAGCTAAGAAATTGCTTAGTTTCTTATCATACAGATTGAGCGGTTAAACTACTAACTGTAGTGAAGTTAAGTTTCAACGCAACTAGAATGATAAAAAGTGGAATCTGGAAGTGGAAAAAGGGATAACGTTTTCATTTCATGTTATAGCACTGACTATAAGGATAACTTTTTTCATAGAAATAAATTCTTTTTTTTTCTCTCTCCCTTTAATCAAACCAATGTTTTCCTAGCTTGCTTAATCTGAAAACATTTTACTACTTAGACTTTTCCTTTCTCGAATATTTGTTCGATTTGGAAACTCGTAAGTTTTTCTTTTCATGCAAAATAGCTTAATTAAAAATAAATAAACTTAAAAAAACGTACGTTTTCTCTCGATACCAAATATCAGGGGAGAAAGTTCCTACTTGACTTTTTAGGTAATGTTATTGATCATCCGTACTTCTTTCAGATAGAGCTTCCCATATGCACAAAAAACTCGAATTAAAAAAAGAAACGAGAAAGTGACCCAAATAGGAGTATATGTCGGGTAACAGCTGCTTTTGTAATCTGTTATGAAAATATTCTTTCAAACCTATTGCTTTTAACATGGTTTTTCTATTCAAAATATTTTCAGATTTATTCAGCCCTATAGTTAATTTCTAACGGATATAACAAAAAAAAAGGTAAAATATGGTACTTACTAAATAAAATAGATAGTGTTATGTGTTCAAAGTGTGTGATCTCTCCAAGAAAGTTTAACTCCCAAAAACCTTACCACTATTCGTCACAATTGAAAATTATTATGTATTTGAAAAAAATGCACCATCATTAAATTATAGAAAACCCTACATGCATACGAAATTTATTATTATCAAAAAATACATACACCTAGCATAAAAATTACCCCAAAAAGAACTATTTTAGCTTTTTCCAAATATGCTTTTCCGATATTATTTCAATTCGAATTTCGTGCAGATGGAAAGCTCTACTTTCAAATCTGAAACGGATACAGAAATTACTATTCGGGGTATTCAAGGAAAGCAATTCTGCATTTAGATACTGAGGGTATTTTTAGAGAAATTTTTCAAAGCTTTAAATAAATTTTGACCGTATTCAATTCAGAATTCCCGCGCAATTACCTCCAAAACCATTGACAAGAAACAAATCAATTTTGTTCTAGATTAACAAACTTTTTCTTTAGACTCTACCTTTGTTCAGAAAGTTTAATCAGTTTTTCCTCTAAATATTGTCTGGGTGGGATGTCTAGTCTCTCTTGTACAAGAAATTAAAAGATATGTAACCGAGTGGATTTAAATTTCTTTTTGCGTTAATTATCACAGATGAAATATGACCTATATCTAAATTTCTTTTTTTCCCATTTTCATGCCTAATACAGGATCGGTTTGAGCCTCATGCTTGAAAATATTTAGAGGGGCATTGAACTAGTGACCAACGTGGGAAACGATTTATAACCTTATCGTGCCGAGGTTTTCTCGGCAACAGCCCTGTGGATTTTGACGTTTGACGGATAGGGTGTTGTAATTTCTGTGTTGATCTTTAATAAATTCCAGTATATTCCTCATATTGGTTCGCAAGCTTGTTTAAAACATATTATTCATTGTAAGTTTATAAAGTTCAACAAGAAGTATGATACCCATGTTGAATCAGTAAAAAATAAGAAAATCTCCGATACCTGCAGTGATATTTCTGAAAGTTAAAAAAATTACCTTTTTTCAACAAATAGTGTAAATAACCAGCTAAACGATTGTGCGATAACAAACGAATTAGCGACTAATAGTTCCTTCTTTCTGCTTAGATCAGAAGCTTTTCTTATTGTAGCATCTCTTGTGTCAAAGGCAATACCTATTTCAATTAATTGTGTACGGCATCTTGAATCAGCTTTCTTATTTCCAGTAGCTGAATAAGGATATATATCAATTAGTAAGCGATTCTTGTTTGATTAGATGTTGCCATTCAAAGCAACACGTCTTGTAAAAGGTATCATAAAATTTCAGAATGCAAATATTCTTCCAATATTGAATTAATTGGAATTAGCAAGGTAGAAAATGTAACTATCAAGGTATATATTATACATCTACGACATGCAAGTATCCCTGACGAAGTAACAGTAAGAAAGGGAAATTTTTTTGAGAGGAAAAAAACAATACAACAATTTAAAAATGATGATCGTAACTATTATCTCTTGAATTATATAAAAAAATTATTTGATTGTATAAAATTTAAAAATATTAATTAAATAATTTAAGCAACAGTAGAGACTTGTAAAGTGTTAGAGTGACCTTCACCAGCCTTGAAACCTTGAACGGAAACGTAAACATCACCAGATTTTAAGATACCGAAGCTCTTAGCTTGTTCAATACCGAATTCAATTCTGGCTTCAGTGTCAACGGTCCAGTCTTCAACTGGGGCCTTTTCGTAAACGAATGGGAAGACACCTCTGTACAAGTGAGAGAATCTAGCACATCTAGCGTTTCTGGTGACTAAGATAATTGGACAGTTTGGTCTGTACTTAGATAATAATCTAGCAGTGGTACCAGAAGTAGATAAGACAATGATAGCCTTAGCATCTTGTTCGAAAACAGCGGCGACAGCAGAAGCAGCAACAGTTTCAGTAGTTGAAGTTGGCTTTGGAGTAGTGTTTCTCATGTCATCGTAGTTTGGTAAGTAAGCAATAGCTTGTTCAGCAATCTTAGCAGTAGCAGCCATTGTGGTAACGGCGTTAATTGGGTAGTTACCCTTAGCGGTTTCACCAGATAACATAACACAATCAGCACCATCTAAGATAGCGTTACCAACATCAGAAACTTCAGCTCTGGTTGGTCTTGGGTTGTAAGTCATAGATTCTAACATTTGAGTGGCACAAATAACTGGCTTACCGGCTAAGTTAGATTTAGCGATTAATTTCTTTTGAACAGCTAAAACTTCTGGAGCTTCAATTTCAATACCTAAATCACCTCTAGCGACCATAACACCGTCAGTAACCTTTAAGATTTCATCGAAGTTGTTAACACCTTGTTGGTTTTCAATCTTGACGATAATCTTAACATCGGCACCATCTTCACCTAAGACTTCTCTGATGGTTAAAACATCTTGAGCAGTTCTAATGAAAGAAGCAAAGATCATGTGGACACCGTTCTTGACACCGAATCTTAAATCAGCCTTGTCCTTTTCAGATAAAGCTGGTAAATCGACATCGGTACCTGGTAAGTTAACACCCTTGTGAGAACAGATCTTACCAGCGTTTAAAGACTTAACCTTTAAGGTCTTGTCATCGACGACTTCTAAGACTTCGAAAGATAAAACACCGTCATCAACGTAGATGATCTTACCAACGGAGATAACCTTGGTGATGTTAGCGTAATCTAAGTACATGATTTTGTCATCACAAGCCTTAGCGTATTTGTCATCGGTAGTGAAGATCATTTCATGGTTTGGTGGAATTGGGTAATCAACTTCGTTAGTGGTGGTACCGGTTCTGATTTCTGGTCCCTTGGTATCTAAAGCAATAGCTAATGGTCTACCTGGGTATAATTCTTCAGATTTTCTAGCATTGTCAATAACGGATTGATGGTATTCGTAAGAACCGTGAGAGAAGTTCATTCTAACAATGTTTAAACCAGCTTTTCTTAAGTTAACTAAAACTTCTGGGTTGTTGGTCTTTGGACCAATGGTACCGATAATAGAAGTTCTTCTTAATTCTTCACCAGCAACAACTTTTAAGTTGGTTAATCTTTGTAATCTAGATTCCATTTTTGTTATGTAAGTCTTGTATTGAAATTAGCTTCAGGTGTATTAAGAAATAAATCAAAATAAAGGAAACAAAGAAAGAAAGAAAAGAAAATTAGAAGCAAGCAGAAATTAAATTGAAATAAATAGAGAGAGTTAAAATGTAATATAAGAAAAGATTTAACAAATAAACATTTCAAATATATATTTATATCAAATAGGTGAAAAAAACTTGCAAACATCGTTGAAGAAAAAAACCTTCAATTTTTCATTCCATTATTGTGATATCGATTTTGAATTGAGTTGTTTAGCTGTTGTCTTTTCACTATGGTCTTTTCACTTTGTGTTTTTCTGTAGGCGATGCCCTGATGAAAAAATGATACGGTACGTCATTTTTCAGTGAAATGCCGTAGGAAGGTTTCAAAGGAAGCTGTTAGAGGTTTTTTCTTGTGGAAGGAAAAGTTTTATTCCTTGAGGGTTGCAATGGTGGCTGGGTGCAACAGAGGGTTTGCTTTGTTGCCGGGTGCATGGGTGTACCTTTTTTAAGATTTTAGCACGTGCCATCTTGAAGATAAACTGTCACGTGAAATAATTAGCAATTGCGGGATATCACGTGCCCTCCCGACCCGTTCCGAACGGAAACGCAGCAATTTCCAGAACTTAAAACTTCGCGATCCTTAAAGATGTAACCACTTAAAAATACCCAAACAATAAGTTCTGCAATTTGACACAGATGGGTTGGTTTTGGAACGATAACATCAACAGCAATAATAACAATGACAACAATTCTTCTCAGCCCCAAAATGGGGACGATTCTTCTTTGTGTCCATACCTATCAGATGACAAGAACAATAGTAGAAACCTTAATGGTAAAGACGCTGTAAATCCATTCAACAACATGCCCAATTTGGCTAACACCCCCACTGCAGACCAGAAATTACATTTGACCAAGGACAGAACGATCTCGAACATCCCAATGGGTACCGCACCTCAAAAGAAATGGGAATATCCCTCGGCACAACAAATGTATATCGCTATGTTAAGAAAGGGCAAATTATCTAAAGTAGATAACTTGGAGAATGATACCATCGAGTCCATGGTCCAAATACATAATTTCTTAAATGAAAGTTGCTGGTTAGAAATTTTACGTTGGGAGAAGAAATATACTGATTTGACGGGTCAATCACCTAAATTATTAAAATTTATGGGTAAGCCAGGTGTCTTAACACCTAGAGCACGTTTCCACTACTATATGTCCTACATGTTGCCCTGGTTTTATGAAAGGGAATTGCCCTTTGATAGGCATGATTGG
This sequence comes from Grigorovia transvaalensis, assembly GCA_003708445.3. NCBI lineage: Eukaryota > Fungi > Ascomycota > Saccharomycetes > Saccharomycetales > Saccharomycetaceae > Grigorovia > Grigorovia transvaalensis. The sequence goes on along the minus strand of PPXN03000022.1, from coordinate 67,695 downwards.
ATTGTATTAAGACCTAAGACCAATTTACAATCCACCAATTTACAGTCCACTAATAAGGAATCTGACACAACGGACTCTTCGGAAAATTTTGAACAAATTAGATACGTTTTAGATTTCTATACAGGTCCAGATGATGCAAACGGTATGCCCACATTTTCAGTAGATGTTAGACCTGCGTTAGATAATTTGACTAACGTCAAGGACAGAATTGACCATTTATTGAATCATTAAGTCTTTGAATACCCAATTTGCCATTATTCATGCTTTCTCTTAATGAATATCCCTAATTAACTTTTATCAATATATATATATATTATATACCATAATTACTTTTCCTATATATAACAATATATATTACATATATATTCATTTCTTGTAAAAACTAACCCACTAAACTTTTCTCGTTCGAAACAACGATTTCATTTTCAATTGTTCTACTTTTCTTAAGTTATGGATAAACCCAAATATTTAATATTTTTTCATTATTTTCATTAAGCATATCCTTAGCGACAAGCCAATCATCCTCTGAAGCAAGAATAACATAATCACCATCTTCATCTTGATATTTTATCTTGGAAACATTACCATTTATCTTTTTCATAATCAAATCTTTCAATTTATTCATCTTCATAGTTAGTTCAACCATTATTGTATAAGAATCTGAATTAAATGAAATTCGTATTAGAATGGAATCGTGTGGTATCGAATGTTTATAATTATCAGTGACATTTCTCGAATCATTCTCCATGTTAGAAAATCTATTTTTCGGTAAAATATCACTAATATGTTTATTTGCGTTACCACTATTATACGATGCCATCGAATCATGGTTAGTTCCCTTCAATGGTGTATCCATAAAATTTGTATTGTTACCTAAATGATGATTCATTGATGATGATGAAATAAACGAATTTTCACTGGCATTACTCTTGTATGATTCACTTTTCATATTGCGTACTAATGATTGTAAACAAGAGCACCAATTATCACGTATTTCTTCATTTTTAAATTTTAATATAAAATTACCTTGCTCCTTTATGGATTCCCATGATATTGATAATGATCTATTGGAGATGGGTAAAATTTGATTTAAATTCATAATCATAATACGACCCCTTAAGTCAAGTTTTGGTTCATTGGACATAGAAATGGAGGATGATGATGAACTATTTAAATTATCTATACCAATATTACTATTACTATTACTGTTACCATTTGAAGTAATATTTAATGTAGATGATGTGGATTTTTTCTTCAATATTAATGATGATGTTGATTTCTTTTGTGATAATTGTTGAAAAAGGATTATAATTTTCTCAAAAAGATAAACTTCAAATTCACGTTCTTGATCATTAGAATTATTAATTGAAATGAAAACGTTATCATAATATAATAATTCACCAAATTTAGCAATTCTATAACCTTTCCAATTGACTACTCTACCATATAATTTTTTCACTATTTGATGATTTTCTGTACGTCTTTGATTTTCGTTAATACTTCTAGCAATATTTTTGGAAATGTCTAATGCAATGTCTAATTCTTTCAACTTATTATCATTATTATTACTACTGCTATTGATACTATTATTATTATTGAGATTATTACCATTCAATGAGGATGATGATGAATCATCAAGGGGACACGAATTTAATTCCTTTAACAGAAGCGGATAACGACATAGTCGCTGTACAGGTTTATAGAGGAAAGATTGTAATTCTAATTTATTCTTGATAATGAATTTCATCTTATTATTATTTGCATTTAATGTCTCTAGAGTTGTCGTTAAAAATTCAATTGCTGCATTTTGACCAATGGACCATGGTTCGTATAATTTGAAAAACCATTTAGAATGCATGAAAAGGGCACCTATTCTTTGCTTTGTAGGTTCCACTAAGGCATTAATCTCTAATGAAATTAAAAATCTTCTTTGGAAATCGATGGCATCAGATAAATTGGGGAATAACATGTACAGTTCTTCACTAGTGATGATATTTGCATTTAGTAATTGATTCTTATACTGATTTAAAATTTCCAAGTCATTAACATATTTCCTTTCAGTTTGTACAAATTCATTAATAATTTTCATATATTCAGAGAATTTATCATTAAATTTTAAATTTGATAATTCTTTATCTATAATTTTTTGTATTGATTGAGTAGTTGGGAAAATGCTTGGTGCAGAGTCCATTATCGTGATGACTACTTCTAAAACTTTAATTAATTGATTTGTCGAGTTAGCAAAAACGTCACTAATAGTAAATAGTTCTTCATCATTAAAGGCAAAATGTTTCTTGCAACCCAAAATGAAATCAAAGATTGATTTTTTACAAATTTTCAAATCATCACTTGACACTACTGGTAATTTAAATTGTGGTTTCACTAAATTGAATATTATACAAAGTGGTGAACCTTGTTGAAATAATTGTGATAATTGTGTCACTGGATCACAATCCATGAAAATGGGTAAAATCCCCATACTGAATGTTAGCATCGTATCCTCCATGTTAAAATTTATAAGACTATTATTACTAGAAGTTGTAGGAGCAGTAGAATTGTTATTATTAGTAGCAGCAGCGCCATTTGTAAGTGTTGAATTTGAGAAATTGGAACCATCCATATTAAAGTCAAAATTAGTTTCCTTTAGTAGTGAATTATTTGACATGGTAGATAAGGTACTTATTCTTGTTGTAGTTGGCGTCGTTGCAGTAGAGACACTATTTAAGAGTTGTTGTTGTCTTTGAGACAAAAGCAAAGATTGTCTTTCACTTAGTAGTTCACTTGAAGAATAAGCTAAGTTTAAATATGGCTGCAGTTGAGTTACAGCCTCTAGTCTTTTCTTAACATTCAGACAGATATAGTATAGGGAATCCTTAGAGGACACAGAAGTGTTCATAACATTATCCGGTAGTTTAGTGATAGATGCTGTTGTAGTTTTCCTCGACATAATGCAAAATGGTTATACGTATGATAAACGAAGAAAAGTTTGCTTGCAGGATAGGAAGCAAAAACAGGGTATGAATAGAGTGGCAAAAGTACAAAATAAAGAACTTGTCCTGAAACTAGGAATTGAAGATATTGTATTCAAATAAACCAAAGAAAACAACTAGAGTGAAATGGTAAAGAACAACAACAGTCAATTTCCACCTACAGAAGGAGATTCAAATCAGGAAGCAGAGGGTACTGGCTGTATAGTGTAGAATGCCTATCAAAAAGTAGTGTACAAGCTCGCAAGGGCAGAATAAACACTGTATATAAAAACGAGGTTGTATGTGATTTGCCTTACTTTATCGAGAATTCTCAAACAGCCGAACAAAAAACAGAAATAAATTGAAATTGAAAAAAAAACAATCGGCGTTCAGAAGTTGAGGTACAAACCCTACCAGCCCTAAACTTACTAGAGTTAGGGTTCTGGTTCTGGATTCTGATTGGCTGAAGGCGTATGTGGTGTTGTTGTGGTTTGGGCGGCAAACAGCAGAAAACCGTTGTATGTTAGGGTTGGATGTTCGTTAGGGCGTGCAAATTGGGTGTGGCACGTGACGTTCACCGTATGCAGAGAAACACCACGCTGCTAACCTCATATACTTTAGGGTTACAAATTGCAAACCTCGAAAAAAGTATAAGGTGGAAATTTTCTTCAACAAAAGCACTTAAGGTTGCCAGAAACTATACTAGTTCACAGGATTTTCATACTTTTGTAAATAGAAGAAATATGGGTAGTGCTGTCTTCTTACGGATTTCCCTACATGAAATGAGGACAACAGTTCTTCCACGCTTAAATGATCCTATTGTTGATAGGTAGGACAAAAAATAATTGGTCCCTAGCAGGATCGAACTGCTGATCCCCGCGTTATTAGCACGATGCCTTAACCAACTGGGCCAAGGGACCATTATTACTGAGTAAAAAAATTGGCAAATATATATGTATGTTTATTAATTATGCTTACATTAAATTTGGAGATTACTATAGTTTACTTCCTTGATCTATGAGTATAAGGCTAAGAGCAGAGGAATCAAATTGATAAATATAATGAAGGACGGTTTTTATGCAGTGTCCATGAGTGAGAAAATAATATCTTGTGTAGTTTTTGTTATTTTATTTGAAGGAGGATTAGTTAAACATAATTCAAGATGATACAAAAAATACTAGATTAACCAACGTGCAGATATGTTGAATGTGGTATCTTGTTATGTATGTGTTATCTTGTTGTGGATGTGGTTAAGAGATAAAACATGAAGCTAATTGGTGTTTACCCATTTGGTATTTTTGTTTGAAGTTTAAACATTTAAATTGCTAGATGAATTCGTATCTACTATTTGAAAAACCGAGAACGATTACAGAAAAATTGAAGAAGATATTCTGCGAACCACAATGAAGAGAACTCATGTGATGTGGAGTTATTGTTTAGCAAATACTTTGTGACATAAATTTTATGAAACCTTTTCAGTAAGAGAAGTTTTCATTTGAAATCGAATCGAAGAATGAGTGATTGTTCATTCTCTAGAATGGTTGATAGTAACTGTGCTCCCATGGTGGAACGTATTAATGATAGTTTAAGATTTTATGTGCTTGCATTATAAAGAAGAATGTTAAAATTAGAATTAAAGTTTTGATCAAGAATGTGATAATAATTGTTGAAAGAGTAATTCAGGTCACCCACGATTCGGACCTCATCAGTCCGAAGAATGGTAAGCTGAATTTGAAAAGAGTATATGAGAATACAGTAATGAACCGCCGGGATGGTATTTGAGTTTTATCATTGAGAAAGTCTCACGGACCTTATCAACCCGAGGATGATCACGGAGAAAGATGAATTTGATACAAAAAGAGTTCCTCTACTGGTGAGTTTGAAATTTGATTGAAAGTTTTATGCAGTTTTGTATAACGGGTTTGAGATAGTCTTAAAGGTTTTAGGTATTCTAGTTATATAATGATTGAAATAAGAGTGAATTTGTAAATGATTACATATAATGTATAGGGAATGTAGTATTTACAAAGAAGCCAATCCCCCTATTTTAATGATTAGGCAAATTGTAAGGCTGCATGCTACGCATAGAGCTTTCCTTTAATATTGCGAAATCTTGTTGTTTCTATATAACGATACGGTAGTGGTTTACTTATTCTTCTTACTTAAAATTTTCTTTTGTGCTTTATAAACTACTTTATCTGACATGGTCCCCACCGCAAGGATAGATCCGATAGTGATAATGCAATTCAAGAAGAAATTAGACCACGAACTTGCGTATTCTTCATGATTAATGACTTTAATCGGGGACATTTCAAAATTAATAAATACACCGGGTGTACCACCTCTCATGTGTATAGTGGTTGGATGATCAGAATCACGACCACCTCTTAATGGTCTATCATGATATGTGGCACTAAATTGAGCTGTTTCGATAATTTTATCACCGTTTGTATCAGGGAACAAGTATTCGTAACGAGTGGGTACAATCTTGGCAAAATAAGAGAAAACGTGTAAATGTGTATCTAGCTCAATGGGTAACACTTGATGACCATCCAAGGGTTTGATAACCATTTCGTTGTGACCGTTACTTTTAATTTCTTTACCGAAGGATAAGTGGTTGATAATATGGTTAAAATTCAATTGTGGGTGCTTTTGGTATAGTGACAAGTCATGACCGTGTGGGTTACCCTTGTTGTTATAGTTTTGGAAGGATTTACCTGGTGCAAAATGGATATTACCTTGGATTCTATTTATCTTGGCGGTCCCTTGCACACGACAACCTTCATTCAAATGATCATTGATCCATGCTACATAACCTTCTCTTTCACATTGTTCTATATCTTTACCATCGAAGAATGCCCAATTTGCCTTGATGTAAGCTTCATGAACATCATCACACGTTTGACAACATATCTTATCCTTGTCTTCTTTCTGATCGTTTTGTGATTGATCCAATGCCCCATAGCAAGAACCGCAACCATTCGATTGCTTTTCACCATTTGGGTTGTTGCTGTTAACTTGATTCTTGTCACTAGGATGGAACACCTGCTTGCTTTGATCCAATTCCACCACATGTCCCTCTTTGTCATACGCGATACGTGTTTTGGTGAAACCTGAGTCCAGTATATCGAGTTGCAGATCACCTGAATCGTCCAGGATGTCCATTGTGAGCACGTCACAGGAAATGGAGGGGAACGTAATGTCCAAATTCAAATCCAGCTTCAAGACCCTGTCACGGTCCACCACCAGCTGCGGTACTGTCTGTATCTCGAACAACTGTTGCCATTCTTTCACCAACATGAACCATCCAACAAGACAACACAGCACTGTGATCAGACCACCAGAATTGGTACGGATCCGCACATCCTCCTCTGTCTTCGTGAACACATCGAGACTATTCAACCGCGCCTTCCTCTGAGCCGCGTCCATTCTTGCGTAGCAGTACTAATACACTATACTATGCTGCACTATACTGTACTCTGCTGTGCCAAACTTCAATGAAAGTGAATATCTTTTTTCACATTCAATGAAAAAATTCAAATCGAAATCCAACAACAACAACAAAACACCATAGACGGGACTTATAGTACAACCCCACCATGGACCAACTGTTGCAGGCTAAACGGCTTGCCCTGGAACGTGACCCAGCCGTGTCGCTGCCACGCGTCTTGGAGACCACACAGGCTTTGATATCCAGGGATCCCACCCAAGAAGTGGACGCTGCTATGGGGAACTTCTTCAACGAGTTGCTGCTGGATACGATGAACCACACAGTGATCTCGCAGCATGAGAAACCGCTGATTGCGGCTCAGTATTTGGACCTGTTGTCCCGGTTGCTTCTGGTGGAGAATTGCAGACAATCCACTATCTTGGTCTTCACTAGCGTGTACCCAATGTTGTTCGATTTGGTCGCTAAGACCTCGAACGAAAACTACTGGAGTGTGTGTCAAAATATGAAGAAATTCATATTCCAACAGTGGAAATCTTTCACTATCACTGATCAACCTTTGAATTTGAACGATGATACAAGGCAAACAGCATTGAAATTATCTATTATCAAATTTATTTCCCAAATTATCATCACTTACACACCAAACGAATCAGACAATACAGACTCGATCAGTATCAACACTATACCACCAAACCACCCAGTTATCTCGAACAAGAATAAATTGGAATCTGAGGGGAAAATTATGCTAGATGTCATCCTAAATTACTTAGTGGAAGAACCAATGATGGTATCGAACATTTTCATAGGTATCATTCATTGTTTGGCCAATATTATAAAGCAAAGACCTCAATTCACTTTAAGAATATTGAATGGTATATTGAAATTTAATGTAGATGGTAAATATCAAACTGATGAAATGACGACTTTAAATTTCAAATTGTCCAAGAGGTTTGTGGAACGCTGTTATAAAAATTTTATACAATTTTGTATAAAGAATCAATTTATCAGTAAGAATAATCCAAATACTGTTAATTACTATAATAAATTGTCTAAGATTGCTCAAACACTTTTCATCATTGGTGAAGAGACCAAGAATAAAGGTATTTTACAAATTTCTGAACAAACTGATGCGCATAGATTAACTGATTCTGAGCGTGACAAGATTATTCAATATAGATTAAGGAAAAAGACCAAACTGGATAATACTAATACGGATACTACTACTACCGCCGCCCCCACCACCACTAGTGCGGCATCAAACACAAGTATGAGCTTCCCACTGGCAAATGTTTCACCACCACCACCACCAATTACCGCATTACCACCTAATGCAATGTTCCCCTATAGCAATAGTGCCATCTTGGATAATCCCACTAATTTTGGTAATAGTAATAATAGTAATATTAATGCCACACCTAGTTTAAATAATAGCAATAGTCCCTTGCCCATTAGTCATACAGATCCCAAAATTAAAGAATTTTTAATTGACTTACAAACTTATACAAATACTAAATCCACAGTGACGAATTTCCCCAACCCATCACCTATTGCCAGTGGTATTGAATATAAATCAATCTTCTCATTAATGAATAAAGATTGCTCTAATATGAATTTAGCACAATTACCGCAGGATATATTGATTAAATTAATCTCTGAATCATTATATAAAGCTGATACCAAGAGAATGATTGCTGCTTTGTCCATTGTAGCGTCACGGTACACAGCCATTATGCAACCAACTGGAATCACAACAAGACCAACTGAAGTGAAAAAAGAAGAAGAAAACAACGAACCACCAAAGAAAAAAATCAAGAAGGAGGAGAAGGATAATAAATTGTCACAAAGTAAGTCCAAACCGTATTTTTTTGAACCTAAACCCGTTAGTCAAGATGAAAAGACTAAATTGATTGAGAATATAATAAATAATATCTTCCAATTATCAGAAGATACCACTAAGATAAACAACAGTAACAATGATAGCATACCCAGTGAACCATTAAATCAGATTAAATTACTTAATTGGTCCCCGACAGAAAGTTGGTACCAAATACTAATAAGACTAGCTACACGTGGTTGTCGACACAATGAAACCATAAGTAATTTAATTCGTGAACAAATATTAAAATATGTAATGAATAATATAATTGATCATATGAACGTGATGATTGAATGGATGAATGAAGAATGGTTTGCTGATAAAATTTTCCCACCGTCATCCGATGGTACCACCACTAAATCACAGTATTATCATGTTTGGTCAATAAGATTATTAGATGAGTTGATACCATTCTTAGAGAATAAGCATCGTAAGATTTTTATAAGATTGATGAGTGAGTTGCCCAGTTTAAGTGCAGAACATTTAGAAAAGATGAAACCTTTGTTGGTGGACCCCAGTAGATCCACATTAGGTTTCCAATCTATCAAATTTATGTTGATGTTTAGGGCACCGGTGAAACCGATGATAAAACCGATCCTGCTGGAATTATCGCAAGAGGATGAGACATTGAAGGTACAGTGTGAGGGTATCTTAACCAAGTTCTACAAGTAGTCCAGTATGCAGTGGTTGGTACCTGGTACTCAGGTATTCTGGTACTTATGTTACTCCGGTCTGACTCCTCCCTCCGCAGAGTCACGGGAAGTTGTTGACTCCTCTAGCCCACAGTGTGGAACTATGTAGTCCCTTTTAGTCGTTTGTATATACGCGTTGTATGTTGTAGTTACTATATAGTGACCATTAGTATAGGATAACTTTTACTGGAAGATATCGCAAAAAGATCTTTTATCATACACAACAAACATGCTAAGAACAACTTTACAAAGGGTGGTCAGACCACACAGTCACATCTTGACACTCAGAGCCGCATACTCCACGGCCAACAGCATCAACAAGACCCAACTACCTTTCAAACACTCCACTGAGGGTCCCAATGTGATCAAATACACTAAGGACCACGAATGGGTCACTGTCCATAAGGATCGAATTGGGTTTCTTGGTATCACACAATATGCGGCAAAGGCACTAGGTGATGCCACCTATGTGGAGTTACCCGAGTTGGACACCCACTTGGAAGTCGGTGGGTCCGTGGGGTCCGTAGAGTCCGTCAAGAGTGCTAGTGAAGTGTATATGCCTGTTGACGGTACTGTTGTAGGTGTCAATGAGAAACTTGTTGACCAACCACAATTGATCAATTCTGACCCGATGGGTGCAGGTTGGTTGATTAAGTTTAAATTGTTGGATGATAGTGAGAAACAATTGGACAAATTGATGTCTTTGGAACAGTACGAAGACTTTCTAAAGAAGGATGAAAATTAGGTACTATATAACTTTATATACATGTATATGACTATATCTTAGCGTTTGCTGATTCCTGTAGTGTTTTCAGTTCGAGTTGTATGGAGTGGATAGGTTTGATAGTGTCACCGAGAAGGTCTAAGACCATTCTGTGTCCTTTCAAATGGTTAAGACCCATGAACTTGTCTGAAACGACCTGGAACAACAGGTGTGACTCGTTTATGCTCATTGAGTTACTCTGTTGCTGCATGGGCTCGTGTCCCGCATGCTTCCAGGAGTTATTCACTGCAGTTATGGACTGTGGCTGCAACGACTGGGTCAAGATCTGGACGATTCTACGGCACAGTGGGCCCTGTACTGAACGGTTCAGCTCACTCATCTGGGGTACTTTGCTGTGCTCTGTGGTACTAGACCGAGTCAAAGCTGCTGGATGAACCGCTTAATGTGTCCGAACTCGTCACGTGGGTCGCCCCACGCAAAAAGAGTGTCCAGCTGGCACGTGATCTGGGACACGGTTTCGGCGTTGTCCGTCACGTGGCCGTACATTTCCTGTAAGGGTAACAAATGGCCCTTGGTGATGGCTGCCAACATCATTCTGACATCTTTGCCCTCATTGATAAACGTTAGAAACTGTAACCACGGTTTCTCCAGGACATTTATTTTATGTCCCTGTATATTGTCTATTCGGTACCAAAACTGTAAAAACATCTTCCAATTTTGTAATTCAGACAACAATCTTAGTACAGATATGGATAAACTGATAAATTCAGCTTTGGTCAGTGGGTATTTCTCCATACAATCCAGGATGTATGGGTATGTGAATTGATTGAAAACTGCAAAATTCTTAATTTGTCCATCAGGTTGGTCATCGTAGAAAATCTGTAAAAAATATTGACTAATTAGAGACCAATTCTTGGTAACTATAGGCCAGGGATATAATTGTAATACTTCAATAATAAGTTTGTTCCCCATGTATGTAGATACTTTTCCAGATTTGGTCTCTAGGATAACCAACCGTAGGTAAAGTATCAATTCATCGATATGCAGATCAAATCCACGTACTTTCTTGTACTGGAAAAAATCCATACCTAATCTTTTCAATGAATAAGTTCCTGTTAATGTAGTTAGATTGATTAAGAAATTTAATCTTTGTTCCCATAACTCCATCGGTACATTTGGTGGTAATAAAATGGGCCAATGGGTTTCAAACTTATCACACCAGTACTTATAAATTGATCTAACGTCTTGTGGATTTGTAGTATCGTTTTTTTTTGGAATAGCATTAGCTAAATCTGTAGAAACTCTCTTTAAATTAGATAAACAGTCTGGGGGGATAGCTATTCCGATACTTTGTGACGTGACGGGCGGTGCTAATACTGTAGAATAGTTTCTTCTTGTGGAATATTCTCTTCTTTGTTGTTCAAACATTCGCCTTAACTTATCTGAGACACTGGAATTCTCTGTCGTATCTTGTCTTGAAACTGTATCAACAATCTCCTCTTGATCATTTTCTGTACTCGCATACTCAGATAACAAATTAGTATACTCATTACTCAATAACAAGTTATCGAAATCAAGCAAATCTCTCTTCTGTTGTGTACATATATTAATCATAACATTTTCTATCTTCGATTCCACCAAATACCAAGCCAATTCCTCCATTTTACTCCGTGATGCCACCATACCTTCCAAATCATTCTTATTCCTCTTCTTCAATATCTTCTTACTCCTCTTGGCATCAAAATGGAAAATATCTTTACCTTCCACCAACAAAGTATCTGAATACACAGAATTATACCATTTATTCAATTTTGTTATACTAGACTGACAATGCTTATTTGATCTTGCCGTGGATAAGATAATCCAATCATACATTTGAAACATGGCTAAAGAATCAGTAACATCCCGTTTAGGAGTCATAGAATAAGCAGCTAAATTGGTCAAATTGAACCTATCCAAATATAACAAAAGTTTATTCACCAAATGAGTAGACTCCAGTACAGATACCTGTGGTGTGGCCAGTAAGTTTGTGGTGTGAGGTTTCCCACCACGAGCCAAATACCAGGCGTTCCGTAGTGTGGGGTAGGTCTTCATTGGGCTCATATAATGGGCTATTGACTACTTGACATACCTTCGAAAAACGTTAAATATCTTCTTCGAGGGAGATTGCTTTATTATGATGATGCTATGTTGTGGTTTTTATTGTATATAAGGTGCCCACCTTGTTGTGTGGTGGGGCTGGATGTCTATATAAGTTATGTAGATACTGTCGTTGGGGTATTCGATCTCATTGGTCCCGCAATTCGGGTTGAATGTTCTCTTCGATCATGTCCACCAATGGTCTCTCGTGGGGTGCCATCCCAGAGCGGCGACGGTAGGGTTCGTCCCTGTGGCCGTGGTGACTGTCTGCAGCCGTGTTGGCAGTGGTCGTAGTAGTGGTGTTGTGGTGGTGGTGGCTAGGGTTGGTGCGCACATCTGTGTTAGGGTTGGTACCGTCAGGGTTCTGGTCATCTTCATTATCTTCACCAGCCCTAGTGGGACGGGTAACCTCATCGTTATGTTGATTCACTGCCTGAACCAATTGGACACTAATCACATCGTCTACGTCGTGTACGTGATGTGTCGTGTGGCCCTGTCCATCGTGGTGTGAATGATGTGGACTACCCACTGTCTCGTTTGTGTCAGTATTACCGAGATTGGCGTTGTTTGTGTTGGTATGCTGTGATGCACTCGCACCATTACCACTAGCAGAATTCAAATTCTCCACTTCTTTGAAATGCGAAGACAGCAGTTTCAATTGTTCGGCAACATCATGTGGTAATCTATCATCATTAATATCATCTAATTCAAGTGCATCATCAATTGAATTCATATTTTTCATTAAATCAATTTTCATCTTCTTGATAGAATCACTATTTCTTCCGCCATTATTATTGGTACTTGTATTATTGGTATTAGTGTTGGTATTGTTATTAGTACTGCTATTACTATTATTAGTATAGGTACCGTAATTGGTCATTGTAGCTAAATCAGACTCATTTTCAATGTCAGATAACGTTCTTTTCAAATTAATTAATTGATGCTCATGAATAGGTTTAACCATTTTCCTACTATCATCATTATCATTAGTATTATTATTATTATTATTACTACTACCAACACCACTATCACTATTCATACCGATATTTTTATTAATATTTGATTTAACAATATTATTATTTACCAATGCTGGATGCATTTGATAATCACCCATTTTCTTTTTCTTCAATACAAATCTTGCCTTATATGTAGTGACCCTTCTTGAAATCAATGAAATGAATTTTTTAGTAATATCATTGTTGGTTAAATGATACCTTGTCTTGATAATATCTAATAACCCAGATTCTTCCACATAACTACTAACTTTAAATTTATTCATGGAATTCCCACCTTTCAAATAAAGATCTTCCAAGATTAAGTCAAAATTTAAATCATTTTGTAAAATACGTGGTATCTTGGTTAAGACAAATTTATCTAATGGCATATTATCCTCTAATGGATGATTATGATATGGATAAATCTTAGTAACAATAAATGGACCATCAATATTACCATTAGGAGTACCGTTATTACTACTAGTACCATGATGATTGGATAGATTATTAATAATACTATTTATGTTATTATTAGAATAATTGTTTAGATTGTTTAAATTGGTCAAATTAGTTAAATTAGTTAAACTGTTTAAATTTAAATTACTGAAAACATTTTCATGTTGTTGTACAGCCGCCACCGCAGCTTCAATGGCAGCATTGACGTCGTTATTTGTCACTGGTGAATTAGCAATGTCATCATTATGATTAGTGGTATTATTACTAGTGTTATTATTATTATTATTACTATTATTATTATTATTGTTATTATTATTATTGGTGGTATTAGTACCAGTATTATTATCTTTCATCTTTTTCAAAGAAGAATCCACCAATAATGCATGATCTAAGACATCATTAAGATTACCATTCTTTAAATCATTTTCATGCTCATCCTTTATAGATATATTGTCAGTATTATTACTTGTATTGTTATTACTAGTGGTGTTATTGTTAGTAGAATTATTAATGTTAGTCGCAGTGTTATTTTCGTTTCTACTGCTGTTATTATTAGTACCATAAATATTTCTGTTGTTGTTTATTGAAGATTCAATAGTCCCCAAAGTATTAATATTTGCATTATTAGTACCATGAGTTATGGTATTGATATTATTAATTGGGTTAAAGTTACTATTATTATTATTATTATTAGTATTAGTATTGTGGTTATTATTTAAGATAATAGAATTATTTAAGGCATTGTTGAGATGATTATCCATGATGCTATTACTACTACCATCATCATTAATACTACCACTATAGCTTAATAAGATTTTAAAATCACAATTTTTCAAATGACAAGCAAATGTGAAATGTCTATTTCTATGTGAATTTTTCAAAATAATGGGACATCTTGATTTGAATTCATAATCATTAATTACATTATACCATGATTGTAAATTTGTAAACCTTTTCACTTGGCTTGTACCATGACCATCATTACTACTATTGTTGTTACTACTGCTATTTGAGTTGTTAGCAATAGAACTGTTATTGTTTATAGCCAAGTGGGTATTGATAATGGGATGTTCGTATTCGTAAACATTTGTCATTTCAAAATGAATAAAACAAAACAGGAATTTGTCTACTTATTTAGTATCAAATGATTTAGTATTAAGTGATATAAAATTTATTTGTTTTTTTAGTGAAAAATGACATTGAAAATTTGTTGCTTCCATGGGAGTCCGGGTAACAGTCACGTGGATGGCACGTGGTGTCACATGATCTTTCCTGTAGCACGTGAACTGCACGTGTTGTGTCACATGACTCTTTAGGTGTCAGGTGAATCACACGTGCCCTGTTACCCTCACCTTTCCTTTTTTCTGGGTGTTTTTTCTTTAAAACTTTCAAGGATGAACTCAACAACAACAACAACAACAACAACAACCAACAGCAACATGTCTGACTCGGATAACAACTCTGACACTGAGTTTCAAGATCTATATGAAGATGACAGCGTGAAAGTAGACTCTCATCAAGAGTCTAACACTGAGAATACTGCACACAATGCCACTGAAACCACAACTTCTACTGAGAATAAGAACAGTGATTCTGAATCTAGCAGTGATACTGACTTGAAGAATGATGATGAAAATGTCTCAACAGAAAAGAAAGATGTTCAAGAAGACGAACAAGACGATGAACAAGACGACGAACAAGACGACGATGAACAAGATGATGAACAAGAAGAAGATAACAGTGAGAATGATCAAAGTGACAGCGATGATAGTGATGGTGATAGTGATAGTGATAACGATGATGATGAAGAACTAACTGGGAAAATTGATTTCAATTTAATGGAAAAGCAAATTAAAGTTCTCGTTGACTCTGGATTATTATACAATCATAATTTCAAAAGATTGAACAAGAATGATAAATTAACAGCTATCATCAAATTCCTGAATTCCATCGATCAAACAAAATTTCCAAATTTCAATAAGATTAAATTTGCTAAGATGGATTTAACCAAACCAATGACAGATTTAGAAACTGCTAAATATGAAAATTATTTGAAAAATGAAAATAAAATTACTGAAATGAGTGTTATCCCACCTAGATCAAGATTATTTATTGGTAATTTACCTTTGAAAAATGTTACAAAAGTGGATTTATTTAGAATATTTTCGCGTTATGGCCATATCTTACAAATTAATATCAAAAATGCATTTGGATTCATTCAATTTAATAACCCAAAGAGTGTCTTAGAAGCCATCAAACATGAAACAAATCATAATAATTTTAATAAAAAATTAATCTTGGAAGTATCAAGTTCTAATAGTAGGCCACAATTTGATCATGGTGATCATGGTACCAACAGCAGTTCCACTTTCATTTCTACTACTAAGAGACCATTCAATGAAGCAGAAATAAGTTATACTAATGATGCAGCCGATAATGCAGGTAATATACCATCACAAATTAAAAGAATGAAAAAAGCACCCCAGATTGTCATTTTCGTTAAAAGAACAGCTGATAGAAATTATGCTAATGATGTTTTCCATAATGTTAAAAATGGTACCAATCTTGATATTGATATGGTTTTCTTAAGACCAAGAATGGAATTAAGAAAATTAGTCAATGAAGTTGCGTACAATGGTACATGGGGTGTTATCTTAATCAATAAGACACGTAATGTGGATGTACAAATATTTTATAAAGGACAACAAGGTGAAACGAAATTCGATGAATATGTTAGTGTTTCGTTCCATGATGCCATTGGTATATTTAATAATGTTAAGAATTCCAAGAATAGTGGTAATATGATGAATAATGGTATGGACAACCAAATGTACCCCTATGGTAACAGTAGCGGTAATACTGCAAATGTTCCAGTACCTCAACATCAAGGTTATGGTATCCCACCACCAATGAATTCTCAAAATCCAAATTACAATATGCCACAAGCCGCACCACCTCAGCAAGGCCCAGCTGCACAACCATATCAGAATTATAATATGCCACCACAACAAGGTGGTTATGGTATGCCTGCAGCAGCAGCTGCGGTACCTCCACCAGTAGCAGCAGTCCCACCACCACCACAACAACCATATGGTATGCCAGTTCCACCCCAACAAAATAGCTATAGCCGTTATGGTGGATCTGTTCCACCGCAAAATTACGGCATGCCCCAAATGGCACCAACTCAAGCACCACCACAACCACAACCATTAGGTTCTCCTCCGGTAAATATGAATAGACCAGATTTACAACCTCAACTAAATGCCTTCTTGAATGGTAGTATGAACCAACAACAACTGTTAGATACCATTAAAAACTTACCACCAGATGTTGTTTCTAATTTATTGTCATCAGTTCAACAACAACAACAGCAGCAACAACAGCAACAACAACAACACTTGAATTCTCCACCTATTGCTAATCAACAGCTACAACCGCCACAAAGACAGCCATTACAATCTTATCCAAACCAATCAACACCACCAACGAACCAATTGCCTCAATCATCCACTCAAGCAAACCAAGCACCACAAAATAGCAGTAATGTGCAAAATCTGTTAGACAGTTTGGCACAATTACAGAAGTAAACAGGTGTATTCCGGTTTGCATTGGGTCTGTATGATGATTAACGCACTTGCCCCGCCTTCTCTCCACTTGTAAGACCCACCGCCGTCGTGGAGTGGACTACTTTCAGCCTATACATATCACTAGAAATGAAACCTGTTTCTCTTTGCCGCACCGTTCTTGTCCACATAAACTTCACCACCACCGCTCGGGGTGTCCCTGACCCTGCGGTACCTTCTGCCATTGACCCCCTCGCCGGTTCCGTACCCACCTCCCACGTCAACGGCCTCCTCTGGATCCACACGCATCGTCCTGGGACCCTCCCACCTCTCGTTAGGGTTGCTTCCTTATATATCATCCACTCACTATTTAAAAACCCTAAACCTAATGCACACATTTCAATTCCATTTGAACTTTCCCATCAATAGTGATCGCTGATGCCCCCACAATGAAACCACCGTCACTCACGTTCGACACCAAATTGATCCAATTGCATGGGAAAACATACCCAATCCTTTTGCAAAATGAAAACGGTCCTTGTGCCCTCATTGCTATTTGTAATTTACTCATATTGAACAATTCTAAGCATTCCAAACAACTGTACAGACTGTTGAAAGACGTGAAAAGAATACCATTAGATGATATCATACAGTGCCTAGCTAACTTGATTATCAATAACGTAGTAAATACTGTCAAAATTGATTCAGAGAATGATGGTATGGAACTGGATATTGATAAATGCTTACTTTTGTTACCTAATTTACATAAGGGTTTAGTCGTGAACCCGAACTTTAATGGTTCGTTTAAGCATAATGATGGTGATGGTATCATCTTCAAATTCTTGGAATTGTTAAATATCAAGTTGCTTCACGGTTGGATCATTGATGATACAAGATTATCAAAATTCTCATATGATGATGTGCAAGAATCTATGATTACAAGAGATCAGCTACTTGATGAAAATGGATTGGTTCAATTACAACATTTCATCTCGGATTTCCCGACACAATTATCACCCACTGGTTTGAAATTTCTTAATGATAATTGTCTGGATAATCAATTTGCAATATTATTTAGAAATGATCATTTTGCCACTTTATATAAGCATGATAATATTCTTTACACATTGGTGACGGATCTGGGGTATAAGAAACACAAGGGGATTGTTTGGGAAACGTTATTGACTGTTAACGGATCCGTGGATTCATTTTATGATTCCAATTTCCACAAAACTTTCAAAGATGATGAATTCGATGACCAGGATCAACTAGATATTTTAAATAGATTAAACTCCATTGAAAATGATATAGATTTGGATAATGATAGTGTCATTGCTAGAAATTTACAAGAATTTGAAGATCAAAAACTAGCTAGTCATTTAAATGAAACATTCACTTTGACTACTACGAAAAATTCAACCCAACAAACAAAGATCAAGAGGAAAAAACCTATTAAGAGATCAGATGTGAAACAAGAACACAAGACTTGTATATTAGTATAGAATTAGGGAAAGTAAATATTTTTTCCATTCATGAAACAATTTTCAAACACGCATCTCCAACCACGCAATAATATATATATATAAGTATTAATAAGTATTTATATGTATCAATAAGTATTTCTATGTATTTGTTATTTAAAAATCTTCAAGATATTGTAAGTAACGCCATGGAAGAGAAGGCAAATGAACAGAAGGACAGTCCAGAGAAGGAAAACTTCATAGAACTACAGAAGGAAAAGCTTAGCGAACCACAAAAGGAAACCCTCACTACAAAACGCAGTCCCAATCTTGGAAAGAAAAGTGCGACAAAGATCAACAAACACAACAGTAAGAAATCTGGTAAGAAATCACTCAGCAAAAGAATCGAGTCTCTGCAAATGGATGGAAAACTGCAATTAGGTCAAATAGGGCAAAAATCTAAGGGTTTGGAAAACGACGATAATAAATTTTATAATGGTGCAATTTTGGGTTCATTCCTTGGGGCTGCAGTGTCGACATTGGTCACAAAACTGGTATCAAATAGCTAACCACTCCGATCTCTGTTGTTCCCTCTGAATCGTTTATTACTATTATTCAATCTTCTATTTTTGAATCTATTATTACTACTATTATTATTATTATTGAACCTTTTATCATCTTTACCACCAAATAAAATATTTTTCTCCGCCTCAGTTAATTCGCAATCTAACAATTTGGCATCACCTAACTCTTTAATGAATTGTAAAATTTTTAAATTATCAGATTCCATATCTCTTTGAATAATTTTGTTATTTAAATTAACATTCGGATTGAATCTTTTCACTTGATTTTGAATATTTTGAATAAATTGTTTCTCTTTCTTAGTTTCTCTTAATACACTATTTAATTTTTGTACATCTTCCGGTTTAATACCCATTCGTTTCATATGTTCTTCTTTATTATTTGATATCTTAATGAGCCACATTTTTCTTCTTTCATTTCTCCAGTTGGCAATATCTTCGTCTGTCTGCAATGAGATTGATGTACCAGGTACCGTGATGGGTTTATTCGTATCGCTATCATCGGAATGAAGTGTTGTGGCTTGCTCGTCACTGCTACTTGTATCATCATCACCAGACGTAGAAGAATCGTTATTTATATTTTCAGTATCAGATAGTTTTCTCTTGTTTGTATCAGATAGGTTTTTCTTGTTTGTATCAGGTATTTTTCTCTTGTCATTTGTAGTCTTTTGCGTTATACTTTTCTTCTTAGATTGATTGTTGTTCTTAGTAGGTTTCTTATTTGAAACATTATCAGATACCTTTGTGACATAGATATCACTATAATCCGGTAATTGTGGTGGTAGGGATGGTTGCTGTATAGATGGTTGTGGATAAGTGTTGTTGTAAGTCACATTATTACTATAACCATCGTAATATGGATGATGATTCACACCGCCATATTGCGGAGCATAGTAACCCGATATTGCAGGCCCACTATTGTTTTGAGTAAAACTATTAGCAACAGAATATCCGGTATTATTAGTATTATTATTATTGTACCCTTCAGGATACTGCTGATAACTGTTGTTATAGTTGATATATGTGCTGTTATAACTGTGGTAAGGATAGTAATTTGCAGCATGCGTATTATTATTTGTATCGTTAGTAGCTTGAGAACCTGTTTCCTTCTCGTTAATGATAGTCCCTGAAGAAGTAGGTTTTGGTAGTTGTCCGTTACCATAGAGTGGCATCTGACCGTCTTGATATGGGAAGTTCATCGATGGCAGAAGGTTCAATCACTACCAAGTTTCTCACTACGAAATTTTCCAGTGAAATTTTGCGATGAGCTTGCTAATCAAAAATTCCCCGAACGGGAAATTCCTGTGTGGGTCCCAACTCTTCGTCTGTGGTGGTCTCTTGGCTACTGCCAGGTGTTGCTGAGGTGGGTATTGGGGGTTTCTCTGTGGTGGGTTTCTCTGTGGTGGTGTGGCCCCAACCAACAGTGGTTTCTGTACGGTCCAGTTTGGCCGGCGACATCTTTCTCTTAATTCCACGCACAACCGTGGACGATGCAGTCTCTGTATTACTGGCAATATCGTCGTTGTGATCACTGTCGTCATCCACAAACAGCTTTCTTGCATTTGCTGTGACACTCGACGTCTTGCTGAGTGAGTGTAGGGTTCTTGAAGGTACTCTGAGAGAAGTCTTCAAAGGACTTATCCTCTGGCTTGTTGCCTGCTGTGTATCTTGCAATTGTAATTTCAATGGACTATTTGTTCGCCGTTGCTGCTGCTGGGGTTGTTGTTGTGGAACCACCACTACATTTTCTTTTTTTGCGGGAACGGGTTGATGCCTTTCATCCTCCGTGGTACTAGTGGTGCTGTCCGTCACTAAGATTAATTGTGCCTTGATACCATTTTGGTTCATTTCGAAAAGGATAGGTTCACCTGGTTTACAAAACCATATACTAATATTTTTGAAAGTATTGGCTGTGTTGCTCTTCGTATGACCAAGGGACAAACTCTTCCATGCATTACTGATACTTATATAATTCTTGAAATCTTTCAATTTGAAGACAATCAATTTGGATGGTATCTTGTTGTTAGTTCCATCAGCTCTTCTATCAAACACACAATAATTATTCAAATCCAATGTATTCATCGTATTACTCATATTGATCGCATTTTGTAAAATTTCATTACTCTTGAAGATACTCTTGGTGAATGCTGTCATGACCAACTTATTACTCGAAAGTTCCAATTTAACATCTTCAAATGTATTCTTATTGCAATTATCTACAAAATTCTTGATCAATACCAAGTCACAATTCAAATAATTTATCTCATCTGTGGAATTTAGTGGTTTATCACCTCTACCGGCGTTGCTTCTCTTAGCGTCCACAATCCTATTAAACAACGATTGGGACAACTCTTTCTCCACCGCATTGAAACAATTGATCAAAGAAGCGTCCAATGACGTCGAATTGTCGTACTGTCCACTACCAAAGACATCCAAGAATCTTCTCTTGTATTGTAAATCTACAATAATGGGTCTATAGACCATAGGTTTAAATAACGGCGAGTACTCTTTCACAATCAAGGACTCCATCTCGATATTGATCAGCAACCGATTCATCAAACTATCGGGACAAGTAGCAGTGTTATCGATAGTCATGGTAAACTTCTTAATCGTGTCTTTGTCTGGTCTCTTGGAAACAGTAATCAAATGCTTAGCGTTGATCTCAAAGGAGTACAACTTGTGTCCCCTGCCCGCCGTATCCTTCTCAATCTGCAATCCGTGTTCACCAAACGTCATTTCGTAGGGTTTGAACTCGTACTCTTCGAAGAAGGACCTATCGTAGGTCAATTGGCACATCGATGTCTCTGTGGCATGCATGTTCCACAAGATCACGCATCGATCACTCACTGTAACCTTGATGGTCTCGTCAACCGTAGACAGCACGTACACGCCCTTGTACCATGCCTGGTGCTTCTCTGGGGTGCCAATCGTGGCGGTAAACGACATTTCCTGTCTTCACCTTGAATAGTGGGAACTTTACTATTAAGTAAACTTTTCAATGAGGATGGAACTCATTAAATTCGAAACCAAGAACACCCATACGCTTTACCAATCGTCTATATAAGGATATATATTAAGATATACAGACACATACCAAGATCCGGGTTCAATCAGCGGTCCCTTTTTCAGCCGTTTCAGTCGTGTGCTTCTTCTTGCTCTTTCTCTTCTTCTTCTTCTTCACAACAACCACTTCATGCTCCTGCATGGATTGCTGTTCCAGTTTCTTTCTTATCTTGTCCAACTCGTCCTGCTCGTCATTATGCACCACCGATGAGTCGTTATGGAAGTTGAAATTCTCCAACTTCGAGTGAACTTTCAAATTGATACCATCTGTAGAATACGAAACTGGGTTTGGTGTAGGGTTACTGGTATTTGAGGGTTCCACAATAACTTCATCACTCAGCACTTTCACTTTCTTCTTCTTTTTCTTCTTTGTCGTACTGTTATCATTGGGGTTCAACACTATTTCAATTTTTTCTGCAACATCATTATCAAACATTTTATCAGTAGTAATACTCTTCTTCGCTGATTCCTTACCCAAATAAAAAGGATTCGATAATTGCTCTTTGGCTCTTTGTTCTTTTGCCCTTTGGACGCTTTCCTCATCCTCTTGGAAATCATCAAAATGTGAACCTAATTCATTATCCACAGATGTATCACTAGCATAATAATCTCTGGTTAAATTGGTATGATTCTTGGCAAACGTATCGTGACCATTATTACTATCAGTATCGTACTCATTATCACTAACGGTATCTACGTTCCCATGTTCTAGTAACAAATTGTTCAATTCCCCCGTGGTTAAGTAAGGTTCATATTGTTCAATTGTATAATTTTGTTGTAATTGTAATTGTGTACCACGAGAAATTGGTTTCAATTCATAACCGTTAAAGAAACTTGGCAAAATTTCTGTTAACAAAATCGGTAATTCATGTGAATTTGTCTCTAACATATCTAATGATTCTTGAATCAATTTCAAAATCTCTAATGATGCAATACTACGTTCTTGAATTTCAAAATATTTGGAGACACTTTCAACTTCTAAAAATTCAATTATATCGTTTAACAACGATTTAATGGCCAATAAATCATTTTGAGCATTATGATTCGACCATGCTGCAAATAATTTCAAGATCGCCGGGATCAAGATTACCTTTGTGTCCATATTCAAATAAATATTCTTATCCAACAGCAATCTTATCAAATCATTACCATTAGCAATCAAATGTGCAAATTCACCTAATGACCAAATGCAATCCTTTAAGATAGTCGGTAAATACAAATGAATATAATCTATGGATATGATTTGAATCAAGGTAGAGATTGTATTTGGTCTTAAATCTGGAATCTTGATGATTATACTTTTCAATTGTTCACCAAGTAATTTACCCAATTCATCTCTTGCCTCTACCAGATCCTGTGATATATATGTTAAATCAATTAACAATGTGTTGTACCATTCAAAATCATCAATATTTTCGTAGTTGTCTCTAAAGCAAATATTTAATATCTTTTCCACTACTTTAATCTTATATGAATTGGGGACAAAAATTGGTAAATCTTTCGCAATACCATTTCTATTATTTTCAATAATGACATTTTCTTCATGAACAAATTGTTTCATTAATGTAGTGACAGTTGTTCTCAAGTTATTGCTATCGATAACAGCATCTAATAATTCAATTGCTCTTGATCTAATAGAGACATCCACATCAGAGATTAGTTTCAATATCAATGAATCAAAATTTGCAACAAATCTCTTGTTGATTAATCCAATCTTATGAAATAGTAAGCAACTAATGTATCTTAAATTTGGGTCTTGTGATTCACAAAATTCATGTAAACGATTTAAACATAATAATGCTGTGTCCAAGTCAGTTGGTTCTAACATTTCACCTTTTACTATACAATTGATTGATTCATAAAGTACCGAGGTGGCTGACGTGGAATTGATAAGATCTATAATATTAGGTAATAATTTATATTTCAATTTCGGTTCCACTTTGGATAAATTAGTAAACAGTTTCAATAATCTTATTACAATCCAGTTGTTATTTATATTTAATAACAATTCGTACAATAAAGGTGACAATGGTATAAATGGGTATGGATTATGTTTTGATAATTCACAAATTACACTAACTGTAGCTGAGACCACTGACATATCGTCATCATGTAATTTAGAAGTGAATTTATCGAAATGATCTCTTAATGCTTCTGGATATTGTAAGAAAACTTTGAAAAGTGCCGCAACGGTTCTTTTCCGTATGTACGGTTTAGAACTGTTTAACATTGTGATTAAATCTTCTGCGATATCTGTCGCTAAAGAGGATGTTATGATAGTGGATATACCACTTAGGGCAATACGAACTTTGACCATATCATCTTGATTAGCATATTTCAAATCCTTCCGTAACAAATTGGTCATCAAGACCAAGATATCAGGGTCTCTATAAAATGATTGCGAAGCCGCCAAATAACCTATCCGTTTATTTTGTAATTTATCATTCGACATTACTTCCAATATTTGGAAATTACACCAAGACATATCGTAACCGTACATTTCCAAATACGTCAATTTCGATACGGCGTTAGCCTTTGTTCTGATGTTAGCAGAGTTAATCTCAGTTCTGCATTCTGCCAGTTCTTTGTCCAGAAAGTTATTTAGTTGTTCTGGTGTTTCGTTGTGTGATCTTATACCTGTGATGAGATCTTTTAGAGACTTCTCGAAGAAGACCCCGTACGGTCTCAACCTCTGTCTTACTTCGTCGCCCCCTTGGAGGTACAGTGATTGCATGGATGTTTCTGAAGTGGGTAGATGCCCTAACCGTCAAAGTGGCATAAAATGAATCTTTTCAAAATGAAATTTATATAAAAAATTTATAGACGAATAAATATACCGAGAGTAAGTGTTATGTACCGATCTGCCATACTTCCAGGGCCTGTATGTGGAATTTGACACCCTCTCCGCTCAAGGGCTCGTTGCCGAACGTGTCACAACGGTACGACACACCGTTAATCAGCCCGTCGTCCAACCACAGACCGTAATGACCGTCTCCTGCACCCATGGATAAGAATTCAGATGTACAGTACATGGTGAATTCGTTCATTCCCGTGTGTGGGTATGCAAATAGTCTCCAATGGGTATCCTTTTGTTCGTCTGGGCTATCTGTGGTGGACTGTTGTGCTTCATGACTCAAGGATATGATCTTACTGTCTTGTACCTTCTCTAATCTCCAAAGGAAACACTCGTCATTTCCCTGATATTTCCTATGCTCTGTGGGGAGCCACGGTTCGTTACAGTACGCACCAAACTTGTTGCCCCTGAGATCTTTCACTATGAGTAGATAGCCAATCTTCTTATTAGGGTTCACGAATCTACGAATGTTATCATACAGGGAATGCAGAGATGCACCATGTTGCTCTAGGGAGTAAACCAGTCTCCACGCCGTGTACAGTTGTACTCTGGTCGGTAAGAGGGGTCTGAATTCGTGACACATGGACACATCCAGCAGTTTGTTCTTAGTAGTGGGCTTGTACCCTATCAGTTCAATAGGTAACACGTAATCATCAATTGCCGTGGTGGTGTAGTTGCTCTTCAACCGCTGTGAATGCACAGAACTGTGTGACCCGTTGGGGTCTGACCCCGTGAACGACTTAGTCAACCTATAGAACGCAGCACCCAACCCCATCACAGTGCAAGTGGTGCCATCAAATGGTCACTTCTTCCTTTCTTCACTTTGAAAAAGAAGAAAAAAAATGGCAAGACCAACAAGAAACGTCCTGGGTGATGACGATGATTTTCGTGCGTTTATCAGTGCAACTTGGCCATGTCTAGTGCTTGGTCGTGCTCTTCTTCTTGTTCTGTTTGTTCTGCTTGCTCTTGCTGTTCTTCTTCCTCTTCACCGGCTTCTTTGTTGAGGTGGAACTCCTTGACACCTTTCACGCGCCAGTAAAACAACGCATACAGCGTGTACCCCAGTATTACCACTGAGACATAGTTCATATTGTCCTTAGTGACGGGCAATTGTGGTGGGAAGGAGAAAAACACTAGAGCAAATATAGTCCAACATATCAGGACAATGTTGGAAAATAATCCAAACTTGCCCAACCAAAAGGGTCCATGTTGAATTTGTCTCTTCTTTAACAACAGGCAAATTACGGGTACCACATATGACAATAGTAAAAATGCAATACATGCAGTGATCAAGGAATTAAATGCAGTGGACGATGCCAGATATAATATACCGATAATGGATATCAATGTACATGACATTAAATGTGCATTCAATGGTATACCGAATTGTGGATTCACTTGTGACCAAACTCTTGAGTATGGTAACCCACTATCCTTGGAGAATGACCAACATAAACGTGCTTGCCATGTGTGACATGCAATGACACAACCAAATGATGTGAACAGGACTAAACAACCTAGGAAAATGGCACCATGCTTATTATTTAAGGCTTGATTGTAAATATCTAGGATTGGTGCACCTGTTGTAGAGTTTAACAATTCTTCAATATCTCTAATGGAGAAAAACATGGAGATGACATAACAGAATGAAGTGATGAATCCAATGGCAATGGTACCCATAATGGAAATTGGTATGACTCTCTCTGGTTTTTCCACTTCAAATGCCATATGTGTGGCACAATCCAGACATGAAAATGACCATGCTGGGTTAATAAGACCCATAATAAACGCAATACCTGCATTTTGCCAACCTGTTTGATTATAAAATGTAGCAAAGACAAATTTAGGATCATTAAATTGTCCGCTAGAACAAGCCAAGACAGTGACAGTAATCACGAAAAATGATGTCAATGAAATGTATAAAGAACTAGATGATACAATAGGTAATGATCTGCCATAACAATTGAACAAAAGCAAAAATAAATGAATCAATTCAAATGTAACGAAAACGTGCCATCTCTTAACAACGAAATCTGAGTTCATTAATGCATACATACCGACAATTTCTGTGGCAACAGACAAAGTCGTCGACGCACTAGTAAAGATTGAACCAGCATATGCAAATGAACCACACATATAGGCAGCAAATCTTTTGTAATTCTTTGGAGCTAATTTTAAAGTCCAATAAAATTGACCACCAGCATGCGGATATGCAGATGATAATTCACTTAGGGAGACACCAATACAAATCGAAATTAACGCGATGATAATAATACCATAAACAATCATCATGGGACCACCAGAATTGATACCAGTAATCATAGAGGCTGAGATACCGAACCATGAATTAGTTAAACCAAAACCAACACCCAGGATAGACCATAGGGAGAAAGATTTCCTCAATACCGGTTCTGCTTCAATAATTTTACCACTATCGATAAATGCACTATCCACGTCATCGACTACATTATGGAAAATAAGATTTTTCTTCTTCGAATTAGAAGTAGTTTCGCTGACAGAATCGAATTCATTTAATAATTTCGAATCGGCAAATGGGGACAATGGCGCATTCTTAGTGAAATTATTGCCACGAGACAGTCTGTCGTGTAAGAACTCTACACCTTGTGACACCATCGCTGATCTTAGTACCACCCTATATTATTTTATTATGCAAAATTTCACTTTGGAGGCAAAAACAGAAAATTTTGAAAAAAATTCCGAGATGCCGAACACGGCTACCAGAGTCAGAGCACAGAATAGGCACGTGACAGTGATGGCGTAGATCCTGACTCTGCTGGGCACGTGATATTTACGTAATGGTGGTAATAGTAATAATCTTCTATGAATCCTCGCAGTACTATGTCCTTGAACCCTGGGTGTGTCCCACTGAGTAAGCAATTCTTGCACCATATGCCAACGAAGATTGGTTTGTTCTAATCTTTGCACACAAATCCACCATTGCAACAACTCATCGGAAACCTCTAGACCAATTCCCTCCCGGTGAGAGTCCCGGGGGAAAGCAAGCAGGTCCATGGCATGTAACAAACAGTGGTACTTGCCCCTCCAGTCCTCGTCAGAACCTCTAGTAGTAGCTGTGTGTGTTGTGCCGTCCATACGTAGATCTCAGTCTTTTGTATTGTTTTCACAAATCAAAATTTGGTA
The DNA here is from genome assembly GCA_003708445.3 of Grigorovia transvaalensis. NCBI lineage: Eukaryota > Fungi > Ascomycota > Saccharomycetes > Saccharomycetales > Saccharomycetaceae > Grigorovia > Grigorovia transvaalensis. Next base: position 39,710 of record PPXN03000022.1, on the reverse strand, counting down.
TTTTAGCCGCTTAGATATTTGGAGACTCCCAGAATAATAAGTTGTGCTTTAAAAAACGCACTTAATTAACGCCTTGGTCTGTTTGAACACACCTACAACATCATTTAAACTTAATCATACATATATACATTCCTATATACATTTATATATAACGTAGAAAGGAAATGGGCATACCTATCGATTTATACACTCACAACGCTTCAGAAACTTTGAATGGAGATACCCGTTTGGAGAAATGGAGACATGATATCTATGCATCTATTCAAAACCATAAGGTCAACCAAGAATCTGACACTGAACTGGATGAAACTAGTTTATATTGGCATCTGTACCCTAATTACGATGATCAATTAACCGTTTTGGGTAACTCCGAAGAGGTTGATATTATCACTAAGAGTTGCATAAGCAATTGCACCAGTTTGAATTTTTGGTTTTGTTATAATAGAATGAATTGTAAAGAAATTTATTTTTATATTGATACTGCTTTACAAATTATACCTTTAAATCATTGTTACCATAATGTTCAAGATATAAACATTTTTTGTGAATTGAATGGTCTCTTAACAATAATTATTCAAATGAAACATTATTTAACCAAGATTACGTGTAATCTTTGCTCACGATCTATAGAATATCCATGTGATGAATTGATATCTTTAAACGACATTAAACTCATTAATTATGATTTAATGCCTGATTTTTTATTATTACTGGATTCATTCGGATTTATTATACTAAATTTGAAAACTGATAGGAAATGTTTCCTGGGTCAAATACCAAACCAAATCAATTCTAATAATCAATTTAACCTTCTACTATGCTTTCCACAAATCTGGGTTACGCAAGGTTCAAAAATTTATTTCCATGATGATTTATTAACTTCAAATGATACCGATTGGTTACAATTTGATATTAACCCAATTTTACAAGCTTATGAAAAGATATTACATTTACATTCAGTGACAAATGGTAATAATCTGCTAGTGGAAACAAATAAGAGAATAGTTACCGTGTCAATAAATTTCCTTACTCCAAATGATTTACAAATAAATATTATTAAAGTAAAATTACAACATGATAATGAGAAGATTATCTTATCGAATGATAAAAAGTTGATCTTGTCAATAAGAAAATATCATTATAATATATCCATTGGTATACAACAATTCTCTAATCAAAGAAATATTTGGTTTTCACTTGGTGAAAATGATCTAACAAATAAATTGAATTTGGATAAAGATACCGATATTACAGATATTGTCTTCAATCCTCAAATGCAGAATCAGTATATTGGTAACTTAATCGTTATGCAAGAAACTAGAAATGAAACAACTGACTATGACAACCACAACAATATAACCATGAGAAAATATCAAAGTTTCAATATTCTCAAGTCCTTTATGGAAACTATAAACCAATACGACTTGTAATATTCATACCATGGCTCGGCTCCGAAATCGGTAAATGAAAAATGCAGTTTAGTTCAAGAAATAAAGTTATTGCAATTAACCATTTTGAACCTGATTTTTGACATTCATAATAGCAGTAAATTCTAGACGTCATGGAGCCGAATACGCATAATGGTATAATGACTCAATAAAGACAGAGTGAATTTTTTTTCAGGTAGACCAAAACAGTCAAAAAGAGAGAAAAAAAAAATTTAGTATCTCACAATTTGATTATTAATTGAATTATTGTGAGTTTGATAAAAAAGTGTAAAAAAGTAGCCCAGTGAAAGAAATTTTTTCTCATTTAAATCCCATTTTCCATTTAATTCAAAAACACTATTTTTTGACCTTAAAGGAACGAACCAGACACAAGCATTCTTACAATAAACTCAACTAACTAACATCTAATTCGGAAGATTTGAAAACACTAAAAAACAAAAAGTCCATAAAATTTGAGAAAAAGAAAAAAGAGAAGTAAAGCAAAAAATAGTCATCGCAATCATTTTTAAACAATAATCCAAGCATAGTAATCCATAATGGCTAGACAACCACGCAGCAAGTGGTCACCAGACCAGTTAACAGTGGCATTAATGAAAGAACAAAATAAATTTATTCATTTAGATCCAGTACCCAATTTTAATCAAAGAAATGATATCAAACCATGGTTACAGAAAATATTCTTCCCACAAGGTATTGATTTGGTTATTGAAAGATCAGATAGTGCAAAAGTGATCTTTAAATGTAAATCACCTCATAGCAAGAGTAGAAGAATTGCAAATAGTAATAATAATAATAATGATAATAATAATAACGATAATAATATTTGTGAAACTAAAAAATTTAGTTGTCCATTTAGAATTAGAGCTACATATTCTATTAGATTGAAAAAATGGAAAGTATTAGTGGTTAATAATGTTCATAGTCATGATCTAGAATTTGATCCACAATCTGATGAATATAAGAAATTTAAAAGATTTTTAATCAATGAAAATGATCTAACCACATTAAAGGAGTTTGAACAAATGGAATATAAGAGTAAATTGAAATTACCTTTAATACCAGAAGTAATTTCATGTGATTGTGGTATGACTACTGAAATTAAATTAGGTAATTTAATTTTACCTCAACCACAAATTGCTAAATGTACATTAAAGAGTAATAGAGTGAATAAGAAGAAAATCTTGAAAAATAACACTGATACAATAATAAATGATAAGATATTGAATGGTGTGAAAATAGAAAATGAACAAGATCTTGTGGTGGCAGATGGTTCAGATGGATATGAATTAAGTAATTTTCTTGATAATGAAATGCCTATGAATCAAACTTTCTCATTAGAAGATAAGGTTGATTCAATTGAAAATATCGATAATAACAATAATAATACTAATGGTGTTATTAATCTCAATGAAATTGATTTTACTGAAATGTTTATGACCCATCCAACTACCAATAAGAATGATGACACAATTGCTAATAACAAGAAAAGTTATACCAATGCTTTCAATATTCCAGTTGAAAATAATAACTATAATACTACTAATAATAACATAATGGCTATCAAGACACCATATGGTAACACGTATAATGATAATATTACTCTAGATTTTGATACTGATGATACTTTAGATATGAACAAAGATGATTCACGACAGATTTTTGATGATTTATTGAGTAATCCTCAAACAGAAATCACTACAAGTAACAGCTTAATGCCATCCACTAACAAATATTGGCTGCCACCACATCCATTAGAGTTTGGTGAAATTTACTCTGATATCAATCTGGAAGATAATATCAATGACATATTTATCAATAACAATTATAATAATAACAAGATGAATTACCAAAAGAATCAAACTAAGACAAATCAAATACCTGACGTTCATCCCACACCTCCATTAGATCCAATAATAGAACATGGGTATGTGGACCCAAATTTTTTAGATCTTGTAAATGAATTTAATTTACAATAAATGGTAACGGGCCTCTCGCACAATGACAAGAAAGCATTTGATTTTATAATGGCATCCACTTTAGTTTAGCATCTCTGTAATAGTATTTATCATTATGTAATTATCTATATTATCTCTATTATAATATACGTAACGTAGTAATCAGCATTGATTTTTGAGGAAAAGAATGAAGACTGACGTAATCAGTATTACAAGACGGGAAAGTAATTACTAAGCATTTCAAACCCTAACATAAACCCTTACAAATAGGTACCCTAAAAGTATCGCAAGCTTTACCCGTACTGAGTGATCTCAAAAGTGGCAATCGATTTTTTTAAGAATCAAAACCAAGAAATCCCACTTAACAAACAGAACAAGAACAATACACCCACCATGACTGCCGACAAGATGGACATTGACGTTGTTGCTGACGTTACCGGCGGTAAACCAGGCAGTAGTGAATCAGATGCTACGATTGACGCGATGATTAAGCAGCTGAAAGATCTGGCTAAGGGTAACAACGTCTTGGATTCACGTCACATCTGGAGAACCATCAAAGAGTTCAACCAATGGAGGAAAGAATCCCTGTTGACACAGGCAAACTTGACCATCTTGATAGACACCATTTATCCAGACGATTCCACTTTCAAGAAGTACTTACTCTCGTTCGTCAATGACAATTTCAAGAATCATGTCAACAATAGTGACGAAATAAGAGAATCTTATCCACAATCATTCTACGAAGTGATTACAGATGAAAACGGTAACACCATCAACATTGAGGTTCAGCCACTGATAAATTGCTTTATGCACCATTTAGTACAGATTTACCTCTTCGATTTAGGTAAAAATATGGAATTGAATCAATTTAATTGTAAATATATCTTACCAAACATTTTGAAAATCTATAACAATAGAGCACTGGATTTGATCAATGCTAAATTATGGTTCTTCACTTTAATCAATAATGAAAAAATATCTAATCAGAACAATAAAAATCATGACCACAACAACAGCATAGATATACAGCAATCTGTTAACCTTCGTGCAGAAATGATTAAATTTTTGAAAATTGCTACTTTGAAACATGATATAGAGACCAAGGCAATGTTAATTACTTTAATATTGAGAAATTTCTTAAATGTGGGTGATATAAATTTAGCATCTGATTTCATATCTAAGATTGATTTCCCAATGGGTAAAGTATCTACCACCATCGAGGCACGTTACTATTTTTATCTTTCCAAGATTAATGCTATTCAATTAAATTATTCTATCGCTAATGAATATATCATTGCGGCTGTAAGGAAATCATCACATAATGAGAAGAGTTTAGGTTTCTTACAACAAGTTAATAAATTATTTGGTGTTATCCAATTATTAATGGGTGATATACCAGAATTATCCTTTTTCCATCAACCTAAGATGGAAAAGTCACTTTATCCATATTATCATTTAACCAATACAGTGAAAATTGGTGATTTAAATAAATTCACTACTGTATTGACTAAATTTAAATCACAATTAATCAAAGACGGGAATTACCAATTATGTACTCGTTTAAGAAGTAATGTTATTAAGACTGGTATTAGAATGATTTCATTAACTTATAAAAAAATCTCATTAAAGGATATTTGCTTAAAATTATCATTAGATTCTGAACAAACTGCTGAATATATGGTCTCTAGAGCCATTAGAGATGGTGTAATTGAAGCCAGTATTAATCATCAGGAAGGTTATATCGAGACAACTGAATTATTAAACGTTTATGATACAAATGATCCACAAATTGTCTTCGATGAAAGAATCAAATTTGTAAATCAATTACATGATGAAAGTGTATTGGGGATGAGGTACCCTGATGATGATAAGAAAAAGAAACGTAACGATAACGATAATTCATTAAATGGTGATTTAATCGAGGATATGTCAGATTTTTCTGATTTTTCAGATCTAGAATTCTTATAATTGGGAAATTTAAAGTATATATCTTATTAGCATCAACCTTTCAAAGAAAATTTATTGTTATTTTGTATGTAATGGTATTTTGAATGAGAAACTAGTATTAAAACTATATCATGATACAATATATTAATGAAACGTTCGAATAAATATCCATATATAAACATTTATCTATACACCAAACACCTCAACGACTAATTCAATGTAACTCGGCTTCCTCTATCAATTTATTTTGTAATTTAAAATCTTCATTCCTTTCATCTCTTAAACAGTTATAAATTAAGAAATTTAACCAAATTTCCATAAAACTGTAAATGAATACGATGTTATTATGAATAAAATAGTTATCCATCATGAAATATGAAAGACCAGTAATGATAAAGAAACACAATAATCTAAATGGTACCATAGATAAGAAATATTGTTTATTATCTTCTAATAGTGGGATCAAATCATTCAAACCCATGAAAATGAAAAGTAACGATATGATACCCAATTGTGTACTATAGGGAGATATCTGTACACTGGGTAAGTTCATTGCATCAGTGAACACTTCAATGTATGAATTGGATAAGATTTTATCCACGTTGGTGACACTGAAGTATGCGATGGTGAACAAGATCGAAATTCTCAGAAAGATCAAATTGAATGAGTTTAAAAGCGCCATTTTTCTGGTATTATCAAAGTTAACTGGAAAATGTACACTAGCTGGTGCTTTTGAAGCGGTAGTGCTGAAGAAGTAGGTGGTGTTGTAGTGGCTAAAGACCTTAACTTAAAGTGAAGCTTTATTTTTCACTCTTCATTTTTTTCACATTTGAAAAACTAAATATTTTTTTTTCTTCTTCTTCAAACGGTGAACTTTTAATTTGTGACCAAACAGCAAAACTTGTGGATTGAAGTTGTGGTGTTATATAAGTTTTTGGACTTGCCTTATTCTACCTGATTAGTTTTGGTAAATATATATTACTTTCTGCCAAGTTTTGAGTCGATCAGACTCAAAATTTGTTTCAGTTTGGTTAAAGAATATGTCATTACAATGGTAGATTTGGGACTCAGCAGAGATTTGAAACAACCAGTACAATAAGAATGAATTTGATTATCAACTATTTCCCCTTGCAAAACATTTATATCTTTTGTTTTACACGGGCCGTCAATGACAAAACAAATGGTACATATTGTTCCACATTGGGAACAGTAAATTTCCTCTTCAGTGGGAGAGTCTAATTCCACTTCGTCCATTTTCAATGATTCCTTAATCATCTTGATGTTTTTGATTTGTAAATTGTAATAAACTAAGAGATGTTGGTAACTTTCTCGACAGAGGTGGACATCATTATTATTTATAAAACCTTTACTCAATTTTAAATTCTCCACTAAAATCTTCAAAAACATCTTATAGATATCAAATACACATTTTTTACCACATCTTTGATAATCATTTATTGCTTTCAATCCAAATGTTAACCAATCTGTGGTGATAAAATTTACTGCTTCATTTAAATTATAACCTGTATTGAAGCCTGAATGATAGCATTGTGGGAAAGTAATAATAAATTCATTTGGCTTTTGAACAGCTCTGAAACGATCTATATTGAATTTATGGAAAAGATCAGTATCATATGGTGAAACTAAACTAATTAATTGATGCATCAAATCTGGTTGTTTGATAAATAAATCAGGAGTTAAAAATGAAAGCATCTTTTGGAAATTCATATAGTGTCTTGGCGGTATACAATACCAAATTTTACATCTACCTTCAATTTGATAATTGGCTGAAAACGTATATTGATCTTCCATATGCCAACAAAATGTGGAAAATTTGGAACCAATATATAACCATGGTATATTCATACCTGAGATATCGGTATCACAAATTTTCAACAGTGAATCTTTATTTAAATTAATTAAATGTAATCTATCACCATTTGTAACTTCATCAATGGGGTACGGTATATCCGTACCATATTTTACTAAATTTTTCTCCATTGGATCATTGATCATTGACCAAAATTTTTCCTCTAAATTTTCAATGGTTTCATCATTATCATTACCATACTCATTCTTAGATGGATCTGTTTGATAATTTTCTGTCATTTCTTTGAATTGATCAATACTGTAAACCTTCGACTCGTTATTATATCCATAATAACCATTCCCCACAATACAATTTTCACAAACGTATGAAGTAAGAAATTTTAAATCCTTATCTAATTTCATTTTCTTATTACTGAATGATTTCTGCCTTAACGAGATACATTCCTGATGGAAATTTCTATGACATGATTGACAAGCTACAGTATCTGTTCCAATTTCCAAGTCAGTGGTACAAATGGGACACGAATCAATTTCATTATCTGAACTTGAATTTTCAGTATCCAAGTCATCATTAAGCATAGAAAATGGATACAACTCATTTGTGGAACTGATACAATGATTTGAATTGGAATTATATATATAAATGTAGTAATTTTTCAAATATTCACGGAACCATTTAATAATATCGAATCTTTCTGGATGGTTAACAGACGTTTGAAATTTTTTCCTTAAATGTCTCCATAACGCTTTATTCATCAGTAAGTCACCGATCTTGATCAATTTTAAATTGACTAATTTGAATTTCGTTTCTGATTCGATATTATTGATAAATTTCAACATTTCGATATAGAAATCGTAGAAGAATATGGTATGATTACTCGTTATGCTGTACATTGGTTGAGTAAGTTTAATATTGATATTATTTGAAAGATAAAAATTATTCAATTGTTTGATGAATAACCAACGAGCTCTATTCAAGATATGTAAGAAATTCAATTGTTGCAACCTTGGCTTAAATAAAACTTTATCATTCTGAAAACATTTCACGTACTGCCAATCCCTTGGTGGTATTAGTTTCAACATACCAAATTTATTACCTATCCTGGTTATCTTCGGTTGTGAAAGATAGTCTATTGGATTTTCCAGTTCTGCTAAAGTTGGATACACAGTAGGAACTTCTTGCATACTTTGAGCTTGAGTAGTAAACAAACCAATTGATAGAGGTAGAAGTAGAATTAAAATTAAATTGAATATTCCAGTAAACGTTGACAGAAACACTTTATCATTAAAAGTTTCAGTAAGTATTAAATCTCGATGGCCTTTATATTAACCACTTTTACCCTAATTGCTTTTTACCCTACGTACCTCTACTTCACCCTAAGGTGTTTTAACCCTGGGAGGCGGTTTCGCATCCATACCCTAAACTAGTTCTTCGGGTGGGGCTAGACATCATGTGTCACTTGTCCATGTCCCCTTTGGGTTATGTCCCGGAATGTCCGTGCTCGAGGGTTGATTTCTCAAAACACGAGGGCTTTTACCCACTAGCCCTAACCCACCAACAAACCCCGGAAATTTTATCCAATCACCGCAGATTTAAAAAAATACGGTTTAATTCGAAATTTAAAACAAAAAAGAAAACTCCAATTCTTCACAAACGGAGACGAACAACGTTGTGATTGAAACGTGCTAACTAACTCGTGTAACACATATCACTCGTCTGTAAATATGCTCAGGAACACTCTGTACCGGTCTGGTACCCAGCAGGTGAGACAACTTACAAATTCTTACCTTAGAGGCAGTCTTGGTCACATTAGACCCTTAGCCAATCCGCAACTTAACAACTTGAGACATTTGGCTACTACTGCAAACGGTAATGTCGGTAAGGTGAAAGCGGTTATTGGTGCTATTGTGGATGTTCAGTTTAATGAAAACAATTTACCAGCTATCTTAAACGCTTTAGAGATTAAGAGAAATGATGGTTCTAATGATAAATTGGTTCTGGAAGTTTCACAACATTTAGGTGAAAATACTGTAAGAACTATTGCTATGGATGGTACTGAAGGTTTGGTTAGGGGTGAATCAGTTCATGATACTGGTGCTCCAATTTCTGTACCCGTGGGAAGAGAAACTTTAGGTAGAATCATTAACGTTATTGGTGAACCAATTGATGAAAGAGGTCCCATTAAATCCAAATTAAGAAAACCAATCCATTGTGATCCACCCTTATTTGCTGAACAATCCACTACTGCTGAAATTTTGGAAACTGGTATTAAAGTCGTGGATTTATTGGCCCCTTATGCAAGAGGTGGTAAGATTGGTCTTTTCGGCGGTGCCGGTGTCGGTAAAACTGTGTTTATTCAAGAATTGATTAACAACATTGCCAAAGCTCATGGTGGGTTTTCAGTTTTCACAGGTGTTGGTGAAAGAACTAGAGAAGGTAATGATTTATATCGTGAAATGAAGGAAACTGGTGTGATTAATTTGGAAGGTGAATCCAAAGTCGCTTTAGTGTTTGGTCAAATGAATGAACCACCTGGTGCAAGAGCAAGAGTTGCCTTAACCGGGTTAACCATTGCTGAGTATTTTAGAGACGAAGAAGGTCAAGATGTCTTATTATTTATTGATAATATCTTTAGATTCACACAAGCTGGTTCAGAAGTTTCTGCCTTATTAGGTCGTATCCCATCAGCTGTCGGTTATCAACCAACTTTAGCTACTGATATGGGTTTGTTACAAGAAAGAATTACCACTACGAAGAAGGGTTCTGTCACTTCAGTGCAAGCTGTTTATGTGCCAGCTGATGATTTAACAGATCCTGCTCCTGCCACTACTTTTGCTCATTTAGATGCTACTACAGTTTTATCTAGAAGTATTTCAGAATTAGGTATTTATCCAGCTGTGGATCCCTTGGATTCTAAATCAAGATTGTTGGATGCCGCTGTCGTAGGTCAAGAACATTATGAAGTAGCCACTAAAGTGCAAGAAACTTTACAAACTTATAAATCATTGCAAGATATTATCGCCATTCTAGGTATGGATGAATTATCTGAACAAGATAAATTGACTGTGGAAAGAGCAAGAAAGATTCAAAGATTCTTATCACAACCATTTGCTGTGGCTGAAGTTTTCACTGGTATTAAGGGTAAATTAGTTAGAGTGAAAGATACTATTTCATCATTTAAAGCTATCTTGGAAGGTAAATATGATGATATACCAGAAAACGCATTTTATATGGTTGGTGGTATTGATGATGTTATCGCTAAAGCTGAAAAATTAGCTGCCGAAACAAAGTAAATAGTAAATAGCAAATGATGATGATGATGATGATGATGATGATAGTATGAATAACAGTTCCGGGGAAGTGAAAATCACGATTGACACCAAACTGATTACTAATCGCGTGGAATGACTATTTTGGTTTCCCACTTTGTACTGTTAGCGCATACAGCACACAACCCCCAGAAAAAAGTATATTAAATTATATTAAGCAATCTTTATATTCAAGTAAATAGTACCTTGTATAGTCTATGTCACTAACTTAACTGAAAGCTAAGCCCTAGCGTTTAATCGATTAGGTTTTTTCACAAACCCGAATATTCAAAGTTCAAATCCTCTTTCCAAATTTCTTCAACCAAAACTGCGATAAAACTGGAATTGGAAAAGTTTAATGACTAGTACTTTAAGAGCCCTACACACAAAGATTGAACAGAATGGTGGGACGTTCTTGTATCAACAGCTATTGAACAGACGCTATATTAAGATTTGGGGTCCCGATGCCATCAAATTCATAAACGGTACCATCACTTCGAAATTACAACCAATCTTCCAAAAGAAGAATCTAACAACTATAAACGCAAATGATACATCCTTGAAGCCTGATGAGACTATAATTAATTTTGATATTAATAAATCAAATTGGGGGCTATATCAAGAAATGGGCCCACATGGTGAATTTATCTCACAGTTTGGTCAATATACAGGTTTGTTGAATGGTAAGGGTAAAATTTTAACCGATTCAATTTTGTATCCTTTACAAGATAAGAATAGTAAATATCCAGAATTCTTATTAGAGTTTCAGGATAGTATTTCGGATCAAATTTATCAGGAATTGTCGGAACATAAATTGAATAGTAAGATCAAAATTGATAAGATGGAAACGATCCAGAAATTGAAAACTTGGGATATTTCATTCAAATTTGAAAATATGCCTGAAGGTTATGATAATTTATGGATAGATAATCTAATTGATCCCATGAGCAATACTAAAAGAGTTGAAGAATCCAAATTTTTTTACAATAGTGTTTTATCGTCTTTGTTTCATGGTCTAACTAACGATAACGTTATAGGTATGTACGTTGAAAGAAGGTTAGATAAATTGTTATATTCAGACAATGAAGCTAGTCAGCTGTTTAGAATTGTTACTGATGAATCCATCACTGATATCGGTAAACATTGCAATACAGATTCATTCCCCTTCCCAATAGCTATAGTTAAATTATCATCCAATGATAAAACCATTAAAGATTATAAATTATCACAGGGTCTCGTTGATGTGACAGAAGATATCAAACCGAATACTTTACTACCTTTGGAATTGAATTATGATCAATTTTTAAATGTTGTCAGTGAAAATAAAGGTTGTTATATAGGTCAAGAATTGACCACTCGTTGTTTCACCACTGGGGTATTAAGGAAAAGATTGATACCGGTAAAGATCCCAGATTATGAACTTTTGCAAGATGACTCTGGAAATTATGAATATTTAGAAGTTGAATTAAATGAAATTTACTTACCAGAGTCCTTAAAACCACAGAAGATGGGTGTTTCGCCTTTTGCAACCGGTGAAAATAACAAAACTAAAGATAATGTCAAATTGAAAAAAAGAAAGAGACCTGTGGGTACATTAGTATCATATAAGGGTCAATACGGTGCCATGGTATTGAGAACAGAATATTTCCCCATTGCCTTTGATAAAGAAAATGCTAATGAGGATAAATTTTTCGTTACTAAGGATGGGAAAACGATAAATTTGATTCCCCTGGAGCAATGTTGGTATAAAGACTGGATTATCAAACATTAATAGCAAAATCTATGTTCTTTTGCTTTGAAGTTAGAACTTTTTATATAAGGCTAGAAATAATTGTATATGGAGATAGATGCAGGGATAACGTAAGCTGATTACAAGATGTATTACATAAAAAGTAAACGAAAATGACGTAAGGAAGTATGGATGACTGCTGTAGAAGTTTACATCCGTACATTCTGGGTCTACTTTGTCAGGTTTGCGTTGTTTGCATTTTCACGGCATTTTCTGTTTTTTCAAGAATTCATTATTTCCTCTTTGGGAAACAACAAGACCAAATGAAAAACGGCCGACTTGGAAATCCGCATTTTTTTCCGATGTAGAAAAGGTTGAATCACCGTAGGCGAAACAACCAGGCCGGACTAGTGCGGGAAACCATGAGCCCGGAATGAAAACTTAGAGGGTTGATGGGGTTGTCTAGACAGAGACCGTAGACAGAGGTTGAGCCTAGCTCTCCCTCTGGAAGCCCAAACGCACAAAGCTCAGTAAATAAAATATTCATCGTAAATTGCGAATAATTAATTTTAACTAAAATTTTTGAATTACCATTTGAAAGTACCAATCACTAGTATATACACGACCAAGTAAATATGTCTGACGTTGAAACTCCAGTTGAAGTTCAAGAAGATTTCCAAGTTGTTGAAGAATTTACTCCAGTTACTTTAGCTACTTCTATCCCAGAAGAAGTCCAAAGAGGTTCCGCTGAAATTAAATTATTTAACAAATGGTCTTTCGAAGATGTTGAAATCAAAGATCCATCTTTAGTCGACTATATTCAAATCCAACAACCTGTCTTTGTTGCTCACACTGCTGGTCGTTATGCTAATAAGAGATTCAGAAAGGCTCAATGTCCAATTGTTGAAAGATTAACTAACTCTTTAATGATGAACGGTAGAAACAACGGTAAAAAATTAAAAGCTGTTAGAATTATTAAACATACTTTAGAAATCATTAACATCTTAACTGACTCTAACCCATTACAAGTTTTAGTTGATGCCATTGTCAACACTGGTCCAAGAGAAGATACCACCAGAATTGGTGGTGGTGGTGCCGCTAGAAGACAAGCCGTCGATGTTTCTCCATTAAGAAGAGTTAACCAAGCTATTGCTTTATTAACCATCGGTGCTAGAGAAGCTTCCTTCAGAAATATTAAGACTATTGCTGAAACTTTAGCTGAAGAATTAATTAATGCTGGTAAGGGTTCTTCAACTTCTTATGCCATTAAGAAGAAGGATGAATTAGAAAGAGTTGCTAAATCTAACCGTTAAGAATTTTTGTGTATATTTACTACCTTTATATATTTTAAACTCTTATCTAACATTTATAATCTAAATTTGTGCAATCAATAATAAAGTAACTGACTAATTAATTTTAACACTTTTCTTCGATCCACTTTCTATCTGTACTTCGACGTTACTGCTGAGTATCTTTATTCTAACCTGATTTGTGTAGTATAAGATCCTTAGTTCGCAGTTAGTGTTAGAAAGTGAGTTCTACATATATAAGTGAAAATCGGTTTAAAGAGAAAAAATCTATATATAAGTGTAAATATCTAATGATATCTTCCCTAATTTGACCCATTAATCTGTTGTAAGATCAATTTATCAACATGCAAGAAAGAGATGGCTAAAATAATATCTGCCAAGATGACTAAAGAACCACTAATAATGTAACAAAACCATAAATATCCATTCTTAGCTAATATACCAGTGAATATTGGACCAATACAACGAGCAAAAGTTTTACCAATATTAACAATACCCATAACTTTAGTTAAATCCTTTGCTGGTATCAAATTGGTTAAAAGAATTTGTCTTGAAGTAACATCCATGGCAGTGGTACTAAAATGTAAATTTAATAAAATTATGGACCATACTAAACTATTTGATACAAATGGTAGTAAGATAGAAAATATACCACTTGGAATTTGTACTAATAAGGTTGCCTTAACGGGACCAAACCATCTTGGCAAGACAGAGGAGGGTAAAGTGGATGAAGCCATTACAATGGTAGTAATGAAGAAAAGTGTACCTAATGCAATAGAATTTAATTCAAATTGATATTTGAAATAATAAACCATCCAACCATCTGTCATGAATCCAGAACCAAATGAATCCATCATAAAGATGACTAACAATCTTAGTAAGGTATGAATAGATTCTTTAGATAAAGTGGTAGTGCTATTTTTGTTGGTAGTACCGGAGTTGTTATTTATTAAAGGTGTTTGTTCATGAATACTTTCTCTACATTGTTCTAATAAAGGAGCCATATCATTTGTAGTAATTGATTCCACTGTTACTGGATCGTTGTGGAAATGAGAATCTAATTCAGTCTTACTGGATAAGCAACACATAATGATAATCTTAATCAATGCTAACATAGCATAAAGTGCAAAAGTATATTTATAAGAATGCAAGTCATCTAATTGCCAATAAACTTGTAGCCAATTGACAAAACTACCAGATAATATAGCACCCAAAGCAGCACCAGTGGTACCGACAAGTGAATGAATAGCATAAACTTCGGGTCTGATACTATTCTCTGACAAGTGAGCAATCATGGACTCTTCAATCGATTTAAAGGGTCCTACTTCATTACTAGAGGGTGAAATTACACCCAATATGGCAAATAATAGCAAACACCAATAACTTTCACTGAAAGTGAAGACAATACCACTAACAAACATCATAATGGAACCGAGAATCAAGACACGACGTCTACCCCAAGAATCTGCATACCAAGTTAATACGTATGATGCCAAGACATCACCCACTAAAGTTAGTGACATAAAGATACCAATGTATGATTCATTGGGAACAATTTTATTTAGGAATAAAGTCAATATTTGGTTTGTTAACCCATATGCTAATAATCTGGTGAAAACCGACAACCAAAGTAGCTTAATGTCCTTGGAGGCATTTTTAAATTGTTTCCACATTATCAAATTTGTCTTTGACTTTTCAACGGTTTATTGTCTATGAAAAAAATGAAAAAAGAAATATGGAAACTTTATGTCTTTTCTGCTCAATTACCACGGGGTTAGACCTGAATTATACTTCTTAGTATAGTTGGCGTCAATCTTGTAACCCTCAATTTAGGGCTGATAATTTTTCAAATATTTTGTCCTGTCTTGTCACTTGGTGAATTTTTCGTTTTTTTTTTCATTTGTCCAAATATACAAATTATGTCATTTTCTATAACAAATTTGTCAAACGCCGTGCGGAACCGGCGCGTTAATTGCGGAAGTTTCATGAGTATCTTGAATTAAATATTTGTAAAAGTAATATATACTTTGTCCCTATTTTTGACATCAAGTGTGACATATTGACATTTTTTTTGTCCGATTCTCTATTTATTTTGATTTGTATCATTAATCTTCGGCATTTCACAAGAGGGACAATCCAACAACAAGACATTCCAATTTTACATAAACTGATTCGTCTAGTAATACAATAGCATACAAGTAAGAAACAACTTAGGGTTAACAAATGACCTATGTAACAGTATAATCCACAGGGCAGAAAGAGTTTGTTGTTTCTACAATAACAAATCATTACATTAATTTGGAAAAAAATGAAAAATTTTATCGATGCCTAAAACAGTTGAATCATTGAGATGCCATTAAATGACTCACATGCAAACAAAAGCGACCATACTACCGCTATAAACGATACCACCGCACAACCGAGACGTCGAAAATATGCATGTGTAGAATGTAGGCAACAGAAGTCCAAATGTGATGCTCATGAAAGAGCACCAAATCCATGTACTAAATGTTCAAAGAAAGGTTTACCCTGTGTATTAAAGAAAGAATTCAAGAGAACTTACAAGAGGGCAAGAAACGAAGCTATTGAACAGAAATTTAAAGAACTGACAAAAAACTTGACTAAGATAAATGATAAAGAACTTTTGGAAAAACTTCAGAGAGAACAATTACAAATATTAGACAATAGTAACTTCACTAAGGATAAAATTAGAAATTCAACCACGTCGTCAAATAGTAATAATAATAGCAATTCAGACTTAAAGCAATTGAATATATCCAATTCAACTTCAGCTTTGTATCAAAATTTGAATTCAAGTTTCAATACAATTGTAACTGATGAAATTAATATTATCAACAAATTGACTGATGATCAATTATCTTGCAATCCAAAATCTTTAGGTGACGTGGTGTTGACTTCAGAAGATATTAAAATATGTTTCCAAGAATTTGTGTCAAATTATCATCAATTTTTACCTGTGGTGGATTTGACTAAAGGTTGTGAAAGAATTTATTCTCTATCACCAGCATTATTTTGGGTTATAATATTGATTTCTCTAAGAAGAGTTACTTTACCCAGTGATTTCGATAAAAAAATATCAAATAAATTAAATGTGTTGGTGAAGAATATTCTAGCTGAAATTACAATTTCGCCAATTATTAGATATACTCCAATGGATAATGATGAAC
Source organism: Grigorovia transvaalensis (assembly GCA_003708445.3). Taxonomy (NCBI): domain Eukaryota; kingdom Fungi; phylum Ascomycota; class Saccharomycetes; order Saccharomycetales; family Saccharomycetaceae; genus Grigorovia; species Grigorovia transvaalensis. The sequence goes on along the minus strand of PPXN03000022.1, from coordinate 22,994 downwards.
CGCTATTAAATGTTGCATCAGTTTATTCTGTACAAGCTTTCCTACTGTACACTTTTTGGCCACCATTAACTTCTTCTTTATCTGCAGATACTTCTTGGAATACAATCGGTACCGCAATGTTTCAAGCCATTCGTGTTGGTTTGAATTCAGTTGATTTTTCGAAAGAATACGCTACTACAAACTCTGAATTAATAAAGGAACAAAGAAGAACTTGGATATGTTGTAATATTGTCTCACAAATAATAGCAGCAACTTTTGGTTTCCCAGCTTATGTATCCTTCGATAATATTATAATGAACTCTACCAGAAATATAAATTCAGCAAATCATTCGAACTTGAATGATAATAAAAATATGCATGATGATAACCGTGGTACCCCCAATAGTAATTTTTCCCTGGATTTACCAATTCAATTAAAGCAAATGATTCAAATCATGCATTTCGATAATCAAATGATTAGTACATTGAATTCAAATCCGTTGAACAAGATGGGTATATGTTCAAGTCAAGATATGAAACCGCTATTGAACGTTTTACATCAACAATTAGTTCAATTAGAATTGAATTTAACAATAAATAATAATAACAATAAACTGGATAACATTAGAACTTTTTTGCTTCTTGTTTCAAAAGTTCATTTGTTGACTTATTATTTCAATGATTCAAAGGATTCTACAATTAATAACAACTCCAATACTTCAACAAATAGATTTAATACAAACACAAGTTTTGACACAAATTGTGGATTAGTGAAATGTTATAGTGCGGCTATAAAGTTATTATTACATGCTAATGAAATGACGAAAAATGATATCAATATTATAAAATATTTTCCCGGTTGTTTCATTTTAACCATTTGGCAAGCTGCTTGTATTATTACCAAATTAATTCACTCATCATTGAGAGATTTAGTTGATATTGAAAAGGGTAAAGAAGCTTATAAGATTGCGACTAAATTAACTTTGAATGCTTCTGTATTGAAATACGATATGGCTTATAGATCTTCTGGTATAATGAGAAGTATCTGGAGTTTGTTTGCTCAAATGTATCATGATTGGCAAGAAGAGAGGCAGATAAAGAAACATAAAAAGGATGGTAGTTATAATGAGTTTGAAGAATTTAATTTAACTATTACTGTTAAATCAAGAATGTCTGTAAGTGTTTTCTTTGATTGTCTTTACATATTGAAAGCAAAATGTGGTATGGCAAAATTACAAAGGGAAAAGAAATACAATTCAAGAAACAGTAGTTATGTGAAATTGGAGAGCAATCAATCATCAAATGGTAGTGAAGCAAACTCCGAGACTAATTCTTTGAATAATGAAAATGATAATGGTCAAGATTTAGATGTTGAAGTTATGAACGACGAAGATATAAATCGTGATGACAGTAAGAAAGATTTGACAGAGAATCAAGCACGTAGATTAATATCTATGATTCCGTTAGATCCAAATCCGATCAATGCCGGTAATACTTTACATAATAACCGTCTATTAAGTAATGTCACTACCATTTCACCAATGGAGAATCGGTCACCATTATCAGTTGATCATTTAACAAAGATGTATAGTTTATTAGATGCTATACCCTCACAAATAATGCATTATGCAATGCCAGGTCAAAATCAACCCTCACACAACCAAGAACATGAGAGTAAGAAAGCTAATAATGATACTTCTAACGGCAAGAGCAATGACGCTAGCCAATACGTAGACAATATTAATCAAGAAAACGACACAATTTATCCATTATCGGAAAGTTTACCTTTACGTCCCCATAATAAAATTGGTTTAAGTTATTTAAAGTCAGAGAAAGCAGATAATGTCCTAACACCTAAATCACAGCCACAACAGCTTCATGATACAAATGTGTCATTTGGAGAAGTTATACCGCATACAGAATCACAACGAGAATCACCTACAATGCTAGAATCGTGGGATAATTGGGAATCTGACATGGTTTGGAAAGATGTGGACATATTAATGAACGAATTTGCATTTAACCCTAGTGTATGATTCTAGGGTTTGAATTTTTCCCCCAATTTAGATAGGTTTACTGACAAGATTTCATAAGAGAGAAAGCCCTAACCGACTCAACAGTCGGTATTTCCCAGATTCGACAACAGCCCTAAGGCGGTTTCAATGTCGGAATTTGTGATTTCAGTTTGCCATTCGCCATTTTGGGTCATTTCACACGAAGCTTAAAATTTTTCAATTAGAAATTTTGAAAATTTTCCAAAATTGAAATAATTGATTTTGAAACTTATTGTGAAATAAGTTTGGAAAATAAGTGCAAGTGATGGCAGATTTACAAGATAGAGAACCTAGTATCATCATCAATGGTGACATCCCAGACGAAGATCCACAATTAGTGGCCGATGAAGATATGGACGATGTGGTCGAGACAGTTTCTGACGAAAAGCCAAAGAAGAAAGTAACCTTTAGTGATGACTCTGAAAGCGAAGAAGCTAAGAGAAAGAGAGAATTTGAAGAAGGTGGTGGTCTACCAGAACAACCAACTAACCCAGATTTTAGCCTGTTGAATCCATTATCCCCAGAGATCATCAACAGACAAGCTACCATCAATATCGGTACCATTGGTCATGTCGCACACGGTAAATCCACAGTTGTGAGAGCCATTTCTGGTGTTCAAACTGTTCGTTTCAAAGATGAATTAGAACGTAACATTACCATCAAGTTAGGTTACGCTAACGCGAAGATTTACAAATGTCAAGAACCAAGTTGTCCAGAACCTGATTGTTATAGATCATTCAAATCAGATAAGGAAATCTCACCCAAATGTGAAAGACCTGGTTGTCCTGGTCGTTATAAATTGATTAGACACGTTTCCTTTGTCGATTGTCCAGGTCACGATATCTTGATGAGTACTATGTTGTCCGGTGCTGCCGTTATGGATGCAGCACTTTTATTGATCGCTGGTAACGAATCTTGTCCACAACCACAAACTTCTGAACATTTAGCTGCCATTGAAATCATGAAATTGAAACACGTTATCATCTTACAAAATAAAGTTGATTTAATGCGTGAGGAAAGTGCTTTAGAACATCAAAAATCTATCTTAAAATTCATTAGAGGTACTATCGCCGATGGTGCTCCAATTGTACCAATTTCTGCTCAATTAAAATATAATATCGATGCCGTTAATGAATTTATCGTAAAGACAATCCCAGTCCCACCAAGAGATTTCATGATTTCACCACAATTAATCGTTATTCGTTCATTCGATGTTAATAAACCAGGTGCCGAGATTGATGACTTAAAAGGTGGTGTTGCTGGTGGTTCTATCTTAAATGGTGTTTTCAAATTAGGTGATGAAATTGAAATTAGACCAGGTATCGTCACTAAAGATGATAAGGGTAAGATTCAATGTAAACCAATTTTTTCCAATATCGTTTCTCTATTTGCTGAACAAAATGATTTGAAATTTGCTGTTCCAGGTGGGTTAATTGGTATAGGTACTAAAGTGGATCCAACTCTTTGTAGAGCTGATAGACTTGTTGGTCAAGTCGTGGGTGCTAAAGGTCATTTACCAAATATTTATACAGATATCGAAATTAACTATTTCTTATTACGTCGTTTATTAGGTGTCAAGACTGATGGTCAAAAGCAAGCTAAAGTTAAAAAATTAGAAACTAATGAAGTGTTAATGGTTAATATTGGTTCCACTGCTACTGGTGCTCGTGTCGTGGCCGTTAAAGCTGATATGGCTAGATTACAATTAACTTCTCCTGCTTGTACAGAAGTCAATGAAAAGATCGCTTTATCAAGACGTATCGAAAAGCATTGGCGTTTAATTGGTTGGGCTACTATCAAGAAAGGTACCACTTTAGAACCAATCGCCTAAATTTAGTTAAATAAATTTCTTTAATTTATGATTTGATTATTGAAATGAATTTATGTACATTTAAATAAATATAATATATTAACATGTTAATCTGATTGAGACTTTATGAAAGAAATATATTAATTGTTTCTGTATACTTTGAGCTGTCCTCTATAGAGATAGTAACAGCTTTTTGTTATGGTAATTCGTATGTAGAGGGTGCTGTACATAAAAATATGAATATTTGCTAGTAAAAGAAATATTACACATTCAAATTAACCTTACTGAACCGATTCCTCCTTTTCACTCAAATTAAGAGTCTCTAAGTATTCCTTGGATCGATGAAATTTGATTACTGAATCACTTTGCATCAGTCTATACATATAAACTCCAACTTCTTCAAAGTATGGGAATAACTTTTTCAATATCTTTAACGATTGCATGATACTTTCATAACTATTATCTGGTGTTAATTTGTCTAATGTAGTTCTGGAGATGAAACTATTGTGATGCTTGGATTGATTTTTTTCTTTTTCATAATGTTTATCGTTCCTACGGAGCGATTTATCAGTAATGTCAGTAAGTATCTTCAAATGCAAAGGTTTATGCTCCCTTGAGATTTTTTTCGAAGAAAGTATCCCACCATTTTTGATTAAATATGCCTGTGGAGGTTTCTTTACGTCATGATGGTTCACTTGATCTAGAGCCTCTAATTTGGACAGTGGGCTAACCAGTGTTTCAACTTTTTTACTTTTATATCTTTTCGTCTTAGATGGTGACATTGCAGTGCTTTTTATGGGTGATGCCGGATGCAAAATAGTGCTAGTAATGTTTTCACGTAATCGATGGTTGATATTTAATTGATATGGTGCTCCTACCATAATATAAGAAGAATAAATATGAAATGCCATTTCCAAACATTCATTGGTTTGCTTCATCAAAGCTGAATCAATGGTATGTACAATTGAGTTTTTCTCGGAAATTTCTTTCTTACTACTCCTAGAATCTATCAGCCTTTTCAATACTGTCATTCTTTTCAGAAATTTTTTTATCTCGATGTAAACATCTAAATTTTCTGCACAAAATTCTTTCTCCAAATGTTGTCTAAATAAGTATCTCAATCCAGGATCAGATAATATCTGCTCTAGGCTTGCACGCTCAATGCCAGCTTCATCATTAGCAATCGTCTGTGAGTTAGAATTGAAGGATGATGTATCGAAATTAGATATTTGCTTATCATTGTTCTCTGTAGAGATGTCCAAACTTTCACCAGATGATTGCGAAAATTGATCAAGCTTAATATTTTCTTGTGTAAAGGTGGTGTCAAATTCATGATCTGACTTATCGGTTGTATTCTGACTTTTACACCAGTCAATTATAGCCCTTCCTGATTTCGATAATGTGAAATATGATGACCTACTGATACAAAATTTACTCATATGAAGCCGACTCGATTTACTAAGAATTGGTAAAAGTAATCCTGCTTTCAGAAAAAGAGCACACAAACTAATAGCCTCTTTTGGATATGCAATATCAGTACAATCCATGATCCATTGCCATAAAGCCTTGGATGTGAAACTATATTCAATCATCAGTTTTTCATTGGCCTTGGAATTTTTCTTAAAAAATAATCTTAGCCCTGTATCAGAAGTATAATACTGGATATGAGAATCAGAATCTGGATTTGTAAAAAATCTGTGGAACAGAGGTGATACCCTCTCTTCATCATTTAAAACATGTTCGGGAATTTGATCTAACCAGGGAATAATCTCCTCCTTTGTGGTTTTGACATCCTTTTGGGGTAAAACGAAGTTAAAATTGTTCTCAAAAGAAAATATATCTGTATTATACTCCAATAAATGTGCTAATGATGGGATTTTATCCATTTCAGAATTTGGAGACCAGATATTAGGCTTTTCTCCCATCATTCTTATTAATAAGACATGTAATAACTTATCGCTATGTATCAAAGAATCGGTAATTGAACTTCTTTCAAAAGAAAAAATTGATATTGTATTTAATGATGAGTATAAGATTTTAGGTATTCTTTTCAAACCAATATCTTTAGCATACTTCGTTAAAATCGCTACACCCTTTGGGGTTGGTTGTAATAACACTTTTTCTTTTGGTTGTATCCTGGTTCTATCTGCAGGAGTATGTAAAAGATGTGCATCCATAAAGGTAGCCAACAAAAATCGAGCTAATGTTTCCTTTATTGAATATGAAACGTTAATACAGGTAGTATTACTTTCGGCTTTTAAATGTAAGGATTCCATCTTTGAAACAGCATATTCAATAGAAAACGAGTATGGATATTTTTTAGTAAATACACTGTTAAATAATGGCTTAGGTTCATTACAGTTCTTTTCATCTAGTTCTAAGCAAATCAATAAAACAGCGTATACTGTTTTCAAATCATCTGTAAATATTAGCCCATTAGGTGTTCTTCTGAAGCTATTAGAAAGCAAAGGATGTGAACTCATCTCGTCTACTTAGTAATAATACCGTTTTGATTAAGGCAAGAAATTCAGTAAAAAGTCGCTTTATTAATAATATTAGTCTTTACAGAGAACACGATACGAAAACTATCACATTGGTAATGATAAACTACAACGAGCATCAGCTTGAGTGGTCTTAGACTATCTGAAGCTAGTTGATAATCCTTTTTTTGTTTCAGAAATTGTGAAACATTTCATGATAATTTCAGATTCTCTTGAGAAAAAACCTCAAATTGCTTGATTGGAAAAGTACACAAACGATGTTCTACCAAAAGTAAACAAACACCTAAAATGAAGTGTCTCTTTTAAAATCCTGATAGCTTAGAATAAACTCTTTAACTCTTGTAAATTTGGGAGTTTTTGTATGACCTCTTCGAATGTTATAACGCAATGGGTGGCAGCATTACCGGCATCAAAATATGAAAGAAACGCCCCATAGATTTGACATTTTTTCTTTTCAGGTTCGATTATTGCTCTAGTCAGAAATTTGAGAATATATTCATTGTAAATATCAATATAGATATTTTCATTTGGTGTGTAAACAACAAGCAATTTGCAGACCAAAGATAAATAATGCAAAAATTTAGAAGCAGGTAAAGGTCGCAGCAAAATTTCTTTATCATTTTCGTTCATAAAATAACAATGCGTTTCCAACCAATCTTGAAATTTTTTATCAAGAGCATCAAAATTTGATTGAGTCTGATTGAATTTATCATGAAACTTGACATAAAGATCATATGGGATAACATATCGACTTTGTATATACCCAAGTTGACCCCTAACATAAGTATCAAGATAACGCTCAGTCAAATGGTATTGCTCAAGCGTCAAAAGTACTGAGGTTTCATGAGTTTCATTAATAGTATTTAAACAATCCTGATTAAATTCAATCAACTTGACAATTGCTTCCATGAATTGTGTCTTATCGGTGACATTTGACAGATTTTCGGAAACACTTTTATCTAAATATTCTAACTGGGAATTCAGTTGCTGACACAAATATGATGTAAATACAAGTTTACCACCTTCAAACTCACTAAACTTAGGTAACCTGATTGTAATAATTCTCAAATCATAAGATTTCAAATCTTCGATCACTCTTGTAAGCATTTCAAGGTAATACTTGCTATCAATGTTAGTTATATCAATTGTAGTTCCAAAATCGTCCTTGTTGTCCTTTTTCTTATCTTTCAGATAAGTCAAGATATGATTTTTGATTCTTTCAACATTAAAATCAATCCAGAGTGACAGAAGTGTTTTATTTTCACTCAGACATTCTTTAAACTTCTTCCATTCATTGTCGTCGTTAGCAAGAAAACTTTCTTGAAGCTTTTTCGTGATCGTAACAGGTTTAGAGATTTTATTTGTCCTGTAAAGTTTGATTTTGGCTAAAGGTAAGGGTGCCTCATTTTTCTCTTGTATATGATCTATGATACCGTCTGGGGGAACACTTTTGGTAGATTTACGAATACTGCCCAGTTCCATGTGCCAGTCATCGTGGGCCATAGTGCAGCAATTCAGGGAAGTTGTTGTTATTCTTTCGTTAATTTCATTTAATATTAAATCTTTAGTTCAAAATTTTTATTGTGAATTTTCCAACTAAACAAGAAAAGCTTTTTTATACAAACCCTATCAAAGTGATCACCATCGCTTCACCTTCAAAGAAGAGATATCATCATACTCGAACAATGTTTTTATAATTATAATCTACATTAATATATATATATATATATCTTTTCAAATGGAAAAACGTCACATTCAATCCAATTATTTTTTACCAACGGTTTCCCAAGAAGCGTCATTGGAGTCATCAACGGTTAAGTTTGCTGTTTCATTAGTCAATTTTTCCACATCAGTATCCTTAGCCACTGCTGTTTTTTCAACTTCTTCATCATCTTCTTCCTCATCTTCATCTTCATCACGTAAGACATCAAAGGCAGATTTTTGTACTTTTGGCTTTTCTTCAGAGACTTGAGATTCAGCTAAGATTTTTCTCCCAGAAGGTCTTTGTTGTGGCTTGTTGAAATTGGAGCCACGGGCAGCACCCCAATCTAAAGCAGGTCCATCTTGCTTTGGTCTAAATTGTTGTCTTTCTCTTGGTTTGTGTTCTGAAGTACTGAAATTGGAACCACGAGCAGAACCCCAGTCTAAGTTTGGTTCCTCTCTTCTTGGTTTAGATTCTCTGAAATTAGCACCACGAGCATCACTCCAATCTAAGTTTGGTTCTTCTCTTCTTGGTCTGGATTCTCTAAAGTTAGCACCACGAGCATCACTCCAGTCTAAGTTTGGTTCCTCTCTTCTTGGTCTAGATTCTCTGAAATTAGCACCACGAGCATCACCCCAATCTAAATCAGGTTCCTCTCTTCTTGATTCTCTGAAGTTAGAACCACGAGCACCACCCCAATCAAAATCATCATCCATGGATCTGAAACCACCAGATTTTCTTGGTGCGGCAACAGAAACGTAAACAGTTCTATCATTTAATCTGGTAGCATTAAAGGTTAAAGCTTTCACTAAATCTTCACGTTCTTTAAAAGAAACAAAGGCCATACCTCTTAATCTAGTTGGATCTTGACTATTTCTTGGTAATTCACATTCTTCGACAGCATTTGGTTTATGTAGACCATCTTCTACCCAGGCTTGAACACCTTCTGGAGTAATATCCCATGGAATATTATTGATAATAGCTCTAAATGGTGGATATTCAGGTACTGGATATTCTTCACGTTCAAATCTTTTATTAGTATCTAAAGCAGGATCCAAACGATTACCTCTAGCACCAGAACCGTATTGGTTACCACCAAACCCACCACCCACGGGTTTATTATTTTGTGCTTTCAATTGTTCTAAGGGGATAGTATTAGAAGCAGTATTATCAATTGTGATATTAATCTTATTTAGATCCACATCTTCATCATTCCATGATGAACCGAAAGTATCATCATTCAAGAATGAATTCAAATCCATCTTAACAGTTTTCTTTGGTGGAGCCATCTTGCAAACAGTGTAATGATCTGGGTATGTGACTATGGTTTCCTTATTCCAATTAACTAAATTGAAGTTTAACAATTGGGAAAATAAGTTTATTTTTCAATTTGAGTTGGAAAATTTTTCACATTAAAAAAAAAGAGTATTTCGAAACGGGCCATCACTTTTTTGGGGGTGTCTTTTGGTTTTTTTGTGCCAGTGCAGTACGGGGTTTTGGTGAAGTAGATCAGTATTTATGCACCCTGGGCTGTGGTACCCGGACAGATCATCTGTTAGTCATTTGATCATTGTCGTTACACACTGATTAAACAGATCGACTACACAATGTTTAGACCTTCATGGAGAAGAGGAAGGGTATTTGTAAGTGTTAGACAATAAGTAGTTAAAAAAGTGTGGCTTACCTAAGCACATCACGTAAGCAGCCCACCTCACATAAGCAGCGCCATGCCGTAATCTGCTTAGTCAGCTGCAATTCAGCTGAAAAATGCCAAAATTCGATGAAAAAACCATCAAAAATTGAAAAACTTTAAAGGGGCCATAAGATTTGTAATAAATATCCAATCGATTCTATAGGAAAAGCTATAAAGTGCTTAGGATATTGTCTGCATACCATATTTTTACATCTATACATCTTTATTTCTTTCTTTTTTTTCTTTTTACTTTTTATGAACTACAATAAAGCATATAAGTAATAATAATGTTTATAGTAAATCTCTTTTATCGAATCCCATTGGCCGTTTGGAAATGGGTCTTTGGTCTCATTGTTTTCAAATACATATTAAATCTTTTGACTGGTATCAATATCATTTATTTTAACCCACTGAAATGCAAATTCGGGTTCAGATATAAGGATCAGTGGGAAATTAGTAATATTCAAATTATGCCATTGCAAAGGAAAATTGTAATAAGTGGACTCAAATGTTTTGAATTACCTTCTAAACTAAAGCCAAATGTAGATAAATCGAATGATGATGTGAAGAATACCAATGACAAGAAAAATACCGATGCCAAGAACGTCAGTAATAGTGATCAAAAGAAAGATATTGATAATGATAGTAGTACTCACTCTGACGATACACTTGCAAGTTCCAGTTCAGGTTCCACTGATGATGATGACACCGATACTGCAGAGGAATTGCATGAAGTTAAATCTGCTAGCACAACTGAAAAACTGGGATCCCTTCTTGATAAATGGTTTAATGTATTAATCTTTCTATTCGATGACTTCAGAATCGCATTGAATCATATTGAATTGAAGGAGTTCGATTTTAAACTAGATGTATTATATCTTGTTTTGAAATTAGAAAATACAAATGATGAACACTTTATTACCACTGATTTGATGTTACGTCATGCTAATTGGAATGGTACCGACATATTATCAGATTTATACTGGGTTAATAAATTCAAGTTTCAAGATGATAGAATAGAAAAAATTGTTACTGATTTGAAACTAGGTAAAATTGTCATGCCCATGAAATCCATTGAAAGATTGAAGAAAACTTATTCAAATCCAATGAACAAAATTGTAGATGAAAACTCAAATGAACCTTTAACTATTGATCAAACGGTACAAAATTTAATAAATAAATTTAACAACATCTCCAACGATATGAATAAATTACAGGAATTGAACGTCACCATGGAAAGCTTCCAAATAAAAGATTATTCAATTACAATGATATCAGAATTACAAGAAGTTAATCAATATCTAAGCTTTTGTATCACTACAAATAATTTCACTTTCAACTTATCACGATTCAAATCCACAATGCCTGGGTATCAACTGACATTCACTGAAAATGATTCACCATTAAAGGCAAGTTTAACAATGTCAAGATTTAGCGTTTGTTTGAATATTAAACGTAAAGATGAAGAAAGAAAATTAATTAAATATTTGGATATACCGAATATATCACTATTCGGTGAAAGCAATTTACTATCACAACCATTTGAGCACACTTACGGTAAAACAATAGAAAATTGTGTCATTAATGTAAAAGGTAATATTTCTTCACCAACATTTGAGATTGATATTATGGATTGGTCTTTCTTTAGGGCATTTTTAGCAAATATTAAGGTGTTTAAGACAACTTTTGGTTTATATAAAGCAAAGCAGGGAAATTTCGCTGATGATTGTTCTTTAAACCCAAAGGCAGTATTATTAGAGTACTTTAAAAGCTTTCTTCCTTTTGTGAATGCAAAAGTTACTGTAGATGAACCAAGAATGATTATGAGATACAAAGATAATTTAATTATTTCGAAATTGTGTACCTTACTTATTATCGGTCACTCAAAAAGATTTCAAAAAGAGAATGAGGAATCTCACAAAGAGGAATCTTGGTATCAGAGTGTCATTAATCTCGAGTTACTGGATTTCCAGTTGAAACATGTTGAGAAGAAAGTTAATTACAGTCATACTTTTTTCAGCCTTGGTAAAGCTACTTTACAAGATATCGTGAAGATGATCCCCAAAACAATGGTTTCCTTATCTGGTTCTATTGAATCATTCACAATAGATCTTTCAGAATTACCTACCATGGTCATGTTAAATGAAGTTGTGAGAGGTTTAGATTGTCAAATGTGTGTAGTTGAAAAGGATTACTTTAGACCATTTTATGAAAAATTTGCCTCTATGGTCAAACAATGTCGTGCTCAGTGTTCAAGGATTTGCGAGTCTAAAACCCAGCCCATTATATTGCCAAGTACTTTCTTATTTCAACCATTACCAGAGTTTTTCGATTATTTTAAAGTTGATATCACTGATTTTGATATAGTTCTAGGTGCAAGATCAGTTTTCATGCCGCCAGAAATTTTTTCTTCAGTGGTGGCTCAAAGTTCTCATGATCTAGTTGATAATCAATTAAGAAAGTTTTCCATTAAGATGAACCAGTTGCAAATTGCCCTCTCAGGTAATTATACCCAATGGAGAAATAAATATGATGATACTTTCATTGGTATGCAAAAGGCTGCTGAAACTTCATTATATAGATCTTATAACGAAGATGGTGGTTTAGACGATATTTCAACAAGTGAGTCGACAGAAGTTGGTTATATCTGGTCATTTGCCATACTTATAGATGACGTCACATGCTCAGTAATTGGTGAAGCACCAGATGCCACTAATGTGTTAACTAAAAGGACATTCTCCAAGATGAAGGTGTTATCAATTAACATTTTCCCTGAAACAGAAGGTTTTGAAGCACAAGCAAGTAAAAAAATTGTTGTTCAAATAGATAATAAGAAATTGAAGGTAGTTTTTTCTTTGATGAATATGTTTTTGGTCATCTCTGGTGCTCATACTTTGAATCAGATATTTAGAAAAAGTTGTAAATCCGACAGCAACGATTCTTGGGCCAAACAGTACCTCATTGATCTGGCGAAAACCAAGAGGAAGAGCTTTTTTCAACTGGTGATATGGAAAGAGATCATTTCCTACTTAGATATCCGTTTTAGTTCTGATCTCTTCCATCAGGTCTTGCCACTTCCTAATGGCTTAAACTCCAAAATCGAGGCTTTTAATATCTTTGCTGACGTTAGCAATCTTCAAAATATTAATGTTAGCGGTGACGCTCTGAGAGTGTGCATTGAATCCCCAACCAGAAAATCTTACTGGGAACGATTTGTCGTTATCAATCAGTTTAAGATCGAAACCGACATCTTGAAATTGAAAGAACAGAAAAATATGAATTATATGCAATCACTAGAGGCACCACCTGTTATTTTCCTGGAAAATGAATCATGGCACTTATCTATTCCGTACAAATTTGAGTTACATAAACTAATAGACAACTTCTCGACAGTTTTCAAAACTATAAAGCAAATGACGTATTCATTTAAGACTTCCAAAAATGATTTAATTATATTCCCTCATGCTGTTAAGAGCGCAGCCATACCGAAAATCAAATTGAAATCGAAGAGATACATTCTCTCGATCGATGATGATCCATTTGAGGCTGAAATGAATATGATATTTCAGCTTGGTTTGTTGGAACAAAAAGCTAGACTAGTAAAACTTCATGAGTTTGATTCTATTTCTATGGAAAGGTTGCAAAAGAATAATGATTTGATAATGAACAAGGATGACAAGGTAAGCGAAGTAATCAACAGTCAAAAACTACATCCCGACGTAAAAACTCTGAATAAGGTCTCAAAAAAGGCTGCTTTGGTTGCAACTCCATTTAATATCGATGGTAAATCAAATAAAAAAGTTAGCTTAATAGATGCTATATCTGAAGAGACAAAATCACGTTATAACAAATTACAAGAAAACTTTTCAACTTCCTGGATAAGAAGGGTTCAAACGCTTCGTGAGAAACAAGCCAAGCAATTCAATGAAAACTTTTCGTTTATTTGGGGAAATTTTGATTATGGTTCCTTGCCTAGAAACATCCATGAAAAGGTCAGGAGTTTCAAGACATACCCATTTTTGTCGAGTTTGATTATGGAAGGTATTGATGTAGATCTTTGTAGGCCTTCATCTGACATCGATCATTTACCAGATTTTATACACAGAGTTGGTAAAGGTGTACCAAAAGATACGAAGTATTCGATAATGATTCCACTTCATATTGATGCACGTTTCTCAGAGGTCAGATGGCATATGCGTGACTATCCATTACCATTTATTAATGTTCCGCCACTTGACGCTACACAAACGAAAGAAGCTGCTGCGTTACATATATATGGTGACTTAGTAGCATGTGAAGATATGGTTAAAAGTGACCACGAGTTTAGAGTTGTTTTTGTACCATTAGTCCCTTCGATTGTTTTGGAGAATACGGATCCTTATTACTCATTAAAAGTTCCTAGAACAATAACTGCAATCAAGTTCTACAATGATCTGAAATTCGATGTATACTCTAAGGATACTTGTCAAATACATATTGGAAGTTCATATCAACCCGCTATTCAACAAACAATGCAATGTTTAGAAAATATTTCCAAACCGCCATTAGATCCATCACAAAAGACAGGGTTTTGGGATAAAGTCAGATATTTATTCCATGGTTATATTAAGATATCATGGCCTAGGAATGGTAAATTTGAAGTTGCAATGAAAGGTTCTAAAAGTCCATATGCCATTGGTAATGAGAATGCTGGTTTCGTTCTAGGCTTTGGCGGTGACGTTGTGTTAAATGTTAATGAAAATGACGATCCCAAGAAATTTTTGTCTTGTACTTCAGACACTATCTACTTCAGCATACCAAATTACTTTTCAAAACCATTATATGTCTGGTCAAAACCTAGCTCAAAGTCAATATTTATTCCAACTCATGAAAACAGCAATCTACAACAATTTGCATCCTATTACTATTTAATGAAATTGGAAAGTAAGAAAGACAAAGAGAGGCATATGACAGCAATGAATGCGTCCCAATTCGAAAAGACGCCTGTTAAACTTTCTGGTGGTGTTACATTGAATATGGGTTTGGTGTTTGAAAGAATTATTACTGGCAAAACAATGAACGAAAGAACTTTCAATTCTATTGAACATTATAAAGTTCGCTTATCTAATCCAATTTATATTCCAGATCTAGATAATCATGACTCCTATGCTGGTTTCAGAAGCGAGTTTATGCATATGTCGTTAACGATCATATCTAAAAACAAAGATGCCTATAATTGCCTACAATTGAGTCCCGGTTCATTGGCTATTTTCTTCAAATGGTGGAAGACATTTTCAGGTAATTTCCCTGTTAGACGTGGGAAGTTATTTAATATTCAAAGTAATGCTCCTAAATTTGGGGAACATTTAACAACAATTTCGTATCATGCTGACGCATCACCACTCTTTATAAGTCATATTGTACATGAAAATGACTCGACTAGTGATGCTATCAAAAATTTTGTTGAACATGTTGAATTTGTTGGTGTTAAAGGTAGAGTCGATAATTTTTCTCTAGATTTACATCAAAGGAAGGAATTGTTAACGCAATATAATTCTATATTGAATATTAGGAAAAGAGTTAAAAAGATGAAATTCTTAGAAGGGCTTGCTCATTTAAGTAAGATCGATATACGAACAATTAGTGCACAGTTTACGAGATTAGATTATGTGGAAGAGAGAGAAGATGCTAAATATGATATCTGTGATAATGACATGTCCTGGTTAGATCTCGCTGATTTTGAAGAAGTTTTCTTTATTAATACTGATAACTTTTTACCGCATGTTTGTATGAGACCTTTATTATATGCACCGGAATTTATTTATGAGAAAATTGCAAGTTATCATAATAAATACCAGTTGGACTCAAAAACGTATCAACCTATCAAACCATTTGAAAATACCGTTTCTCATGATTGTGTTTTACACGATAAATTCAATATTCCAACCGATTTGATTACTGAAAGAATCAATACTCTAACTGAATATAGGGCCAAACTTGATAGAAAGTCAGCGAAATCCAGTGACCCACATGAAATGGAAAGAAATAGAAAATTAATAGATGAAATAAAGATTAACTTAGATACCTTGGATTTATTAGCTGATGACTTTAGTGCACTTCGTTATGAACATGATATATCAACCAAGGAAATTCGTACCTATAATGTTGCCACTATGAATATTATTGATAGATGTGGGACCTCACGTAAACCTTTTGAAAATAGGTATTTAATTTTCCATATGTTATTAAAATGGAATGAAGAATTAAGAAACGTTATATTGAAATATGTTTACTACTTGCAATTATCAAGTACGTTTTCATCTTTATCATCACAAAAGACTATTAGGATGATTGAAGAATTAATTGATTATAATGAACAACGTGATAAATCGTATAAATCTAGAGCAAATTCAAATAATATGGATAACAATACTTCAAGACCTAAAAATAATGATAATTTTGAAATTGAATTTGATGAAAATGTTACTACGATGACAGATAAATGTATTAAACTGTTTGAACAGAAAATGATATCATTGAATGAAGACTTACCTAATATACTTCACAGTAATAATTTTATTCATTTTATGTTACCACAATTTCAAATAACTACTAAAGAAGAGCCTGACATGACAATTCTAGTTACCACGCCTAATATAATGATGAAGACAATATCATTTGAAATGAAATCAGAGAATGATAATATTTATTTGGAAGATGTCTTCCTTGAGAGGACAGGTATTGTAGTGAATAATGCGAATGCGTATCTATTCAATCATAAAGATTTCACTTCTAATTATGAATTATATTTTGATAAAGAAGTTTATTCTCCCATGACACGTTTTAGAGATGATATTGATCAATTTAATGGCAAATGTGGTATAATTGATAAGAATAATAATATTTTCCCACCATGGCTTGGTATTGAATCAATTTTCCGTAATAAATCTATAAAATCATATAATATCGTTGAAGATATTAGTATTGTGATGCATAAGCAAAATGTGGTGCCATTTTCCAGTTATTATGATGAAGTGAAGGATAAATTTGATGATAAAATGACATTACAAGTCCCCAAGATTGAAATTACATTAAATTCCAAGAAGTTTAAATTGGTATATGATATTATCAACAATTTAATTATTTATCGTGAAAGACAAGAAGTGGAACTACAAAAACGTATTGATAAGATGAGGATGAGGTATGATTATTCTATGTTGAATGATGTTCGTGATGAAATGAAGCAACTGTATGAAGGTCATAAGATATTGTGTGCTATTGAGAAAGAATTAACCTTTAAGAGACGTATCTTAAATAATGATGAATTAAGTACTTTGGCTGAAATCTATATGGAGAGACAAAGTATTCTTTTAAATATGTATATGAATATGGAAATGATAAAGACCAATTCAGTACTTGGTAGATTAAATAGTATTGAGAATGAAGGTAGACTGAAATTGATGCGTATTAAAGTTAATTTAATCAATTTAACGATGTTAAATGATGATGCTGATGGTACAGTTTTCCTAAATGTTTGTTTAAATAAATTATTTTACCAAAAGGGTTCCAATATTAATGGACAAGAGGAAAACAAGGTATTAATTAATATGATGACTATAGAGAATATGGATGATGATACGATATATAAGCAAATGCTTGGACCATATCAAAGGATTGAACATTGTAAAGATTTGATGTTGTTCAATGGTAAGAACAATAAGAACCAATCAGTTGGTGATATAGATAATCCATTAATACAGATCAGTTGGAGTCAAGAGACACCGGTGGGTGGTATTAAGATAGTTAATAATATTGAAGTAATTTTCAATGGTTTAGATATACAAGTGGAAGATTGGAGAATAACGAAGATACTACACTGGTTGAATTTGTCATCATTAAGAAGAGAAATACCTGAAGGAATTGATGAAGATGGTGATGCAGACGAAGAAGATGAGAATGATATGGTTTTGAACGAGATGATGGAAAGATCTAACCAATACATGATAATTGAACACATGAAGATCCATGCCTTTGAATTGAATGTCTCATACAAAGGGCACGGTAAGAAACGGTTGATCAATGTGAGTAATCTACGTGTACAATTCCCCGAGTATGTGTTGTTACAAGAGACGATCCGGTTGATGGACCTACTGAAGATGTTGAAGAGGCTTGTGATACGTATTCTGTTGAAGCACACGGGCAAGTTCCTTTCCAACAAGATCTCCTCGCCCCGCAGAAGCAAGACGCTGCCTGCGTTGCCGGAGACACACACCAACGGCGGCACCTACTGAGCAAGGCACCCACCGAGTAAGGTACCCACCTATTAATAGCACCACGAAGACGTTACCCGCACGGACCCAAAATTACAAAACGCAAATCGAAATTTTAAATTCCAAAGAAACCAAAAATGTCACAACAAGCCAACTCGAGTATCAGAAGGAAGTTAGTCATCGTGGGTGATGGTGCGTGTGGTAAGACGTGTTTGTTGATTGTGTTCAGTAAGGGCCAGTTCCCCGAGGTCTACGTCCCCACCGTGTTCGAGAACTACGTGGCTGATGTCGAAGTGGACGGCCGTCGTGTGGAGTTAGCTCTTTGGGATACTGCTGGTCAAGAAGATTATGACCGTTTGAGACCTCTGTCGTACCCTGACTCCAACGTTGTGTTGATCTGTTTCTCGATCGATTTGCCAGATTCTTTGGAGAATGTACAGGAGAAGTGGATCGCAGAAGTCTTGCATTTCTGTCAGGGGGTCCCTATTATTCTTGTTGGTTGTAAAGTGGATCTTAGAGACGACAATATGACATTGGAGACTTTGAGAGAATCCGGTCAACAACCAGTGACCTCGCAAGATGGTCAAAATGTGGCAGATCAAATTGGTGCTGCAGGTTACTATGAATGTTCCGCTAAGACAGGTTACGGTGTTCGTGAAGTGTTTGAAGCAGCTACCCGTGCCTCTTTGATGGGCAAGTCGAAGCAAAACGGTAAATCAAAGAAGAGCAACAAGAAGGACACCAAGAAGAAGAAGAAATGTGTCGTATTGTAAGTAGAGAAGACTTTTATAAGTTTGTTTATAACCTTTCTGTCTATGTTTATTAACCCTATATATATACATATATATATATATATATATATATATGAAAACTTCAATGTATACATGTTTGTCCCTATGTAAACACGAACCCTGGCGTGTTTGTGGCTTTGCTGAATTTTTCACTTGTTGGTGCCAATTAGTAAGAGTGAGTGAGGCCAAGACATAGAAATGAGTGCACAGACAGATCCACAAGATATCGTGGCTAGTATCATCGAGTCCTTTATTGAGTTAGGGGTGTCGTTATATGACTACCCCGGTACACAGGATGCCCAACGCGGTATGTTGACCAATTTACAACGGAATGTACAACGATTACAACATCTAAACCAATTGGCCAACGATCCTGAGTCTATGCAGGTAAATGTGCCCCTGGAAGTGGTTCAGTATATAGAAGACGGTAGAAATCCAGATATATATACCCGTGAATTCATAGAGGCTATTAGACGGTCGAACCAGTACCAGAGAGCGAAGCTGTTGGCGTTGCGTTCTTTGAAGAACACCCTCGCAGAGAAGATCGTGGAGGAGTTCCCTGATTTGCAAGACAGTGTACAAATGATACTCCAGAAGACAGAGAGGCTAGAAACTACAACATAATACATAAATATATACACTATATACATACACTGTAATACACACAAACAACATAACACACACAAAGAAAGATCAACAAACAAACAACAACAACAACATGAAAACGGGAAGTCTCGTGCTGTGCAAAGTGGGGAGTTTCCCGCAGTGGCCCGCGATGGTCGTTCCGCTGTGGTTTTTGACGGACACCGTCAAGAAGCGGGCTCAGGCCGGCAAAGTGCCCGTGTGTTTCTTCAACGACACGACGTACTACTGGGTGAGGCCCGACAGGTTGGTACCGCTCACGGCAGAGCTGCTCCAGGAGAGACTGGAGAGCAACACACTCACCAACGTGATCGTGAAGGGTGCGTACCGTGAGGCCAGTCGGTATGCTCGCGACGTGGACGGGTTCTTGAAGTTGAAAGCACAACAGGAGGGCAGATTGAAACAGTTCCACAGGCTCTTGGCTGAGCACTCCTCTACCACAGATAGTAGTAGCAATGCAAGTACAAGTACCACGGAGTCTCGCGTAGAGAGACCCACAGAACGTACTGTGCACCGTCATGTAGTGACCACTAAGAAGAAGTCTTTGCGGCCACGCCCCAGAGTTCTTGACAAGGCACGCAATGTAGAGACCTGCTCCCTGTTGAGAAGAAGACTGCAGACCAACTTGCTACAACGGGACACAAGACCCACACCGCAAGAGATGAAAGAATCATTTGTGATTTTGAACAAGATTGCAGAAACTGTACACGGATTCTTCGATGTGCAAGCTTTACAAAGATCTAAACTACATAAAGTCGTGCAAATCATTGAGAATGACCCACAATTGGAACAGTTCCATCCAATTTGTAAACAGATTTTGCATTTTTGGCAAGATTTGAAAACTGAAAACCACTAACACTAAGAGTAAACCATGAAGATGACTAATATTTTGCACGATCCAGAGTTGAAACATCTTGTGGTAGACTCCAGATTCGTCCATTTAGCCACTTGCTCTTTACAAAATATACCGAATATTGCATTAATGCATTATCTTTATGTACAAAACAATGATATCAACAAGAACGACTTCATCATTTTGTCACTCGGTAAAGATACAGAAACTTATCAAAATTTAATTGAAAATCAAAAGGTCTCTTTGCTTTTCCATAATTGGATCTATATATCACCTACACAATTATTAAATACAGATACTTCTTCCTCTTCTTTGTCTTCACAATTTAGTGTGATGATAAAGGGTAGCATAGAAATTTATCAACAATTTAATAAACAATTCAAATTTTGGAGATCAAATCTACTTAGATCAAACCCAGATGCTGATAATTTCATATTACAAGATGATAACGTTATACTGAAAGTAGAGTGTCAATATTTAAAAGTAACTGATATAAATAATAATATAAAAATATATACTTAATACATCTATGTACTGTTCATTTCGAATATTGTGATAAATCTACTCTCACTGGTGAAAATGATCTAGATCTAGTTCTAGATCCGCAGCCTCTTAAAGGCGAAACATTCAAATTGGTATCATAAACTTCATTTAAATAATTTGATTTAACATCTAACAAATCAATCAAATTGTCTCGTGCAATTATCTTTGAGTTATCTTTCAAAAATTGAATCTCTCTTTGTAATATCTCAATCTCTGAGTCCTTCTTATATAATTCTATCTTTAATGATTCATTTTCCTTCTGTAATAATTTATATCTATCATTCAAAATGGAATAGTTCATCTTATTGTCACCGAGTTGATCTTCATCCACCACTTCGCGTTTCCTTATTTGTCTTAGTTTGTTGATTTGTAATTTATCATATTGTAATTCATTCAATTTTGTTTGGAATGCTCGAGAATCTTTGATTTGTTGCTTTATCATTTCATAATTATTCATTGAATTAAACTTATTCACATTCGGTACAATACTCAAATTAGAATTAGACATGTTCGTAGTCTCTCCTGTAAAGATATCTCGAATACCATTTATTATCTTGCTGAACCTCTTATCACCACCATTCTTATACATCCCACCACTGGGATTACTCTTTTTAATCTTGTAGTTTTTTTTAAATTTATAACTATTATATGGTTGTCTAATTGGCTTCGTTTCGTCAACATCTTCCCGTTCCCTAATTTGATGATACTTATTCGAATTATTCAATCGTCTTACTTTCTTACCATTACTTAACCTATCTTTACGATTTTTCATATATTTATATTTCAAATGCTTGATTTCACCAGTTTCATATTTTCTGGCATCTTTCAACAGCCATTCATTATACAATTTCTTTATATTATCCAACATATAAAAATTTGAATACTTTTTTTTGGTTGAATTTGTCTTCGCTTTTGATTTTTTCAGTTTTTCATTGTTTTCTTTCTAAAAAATAACTTTGTTATTTTTCGTGACATTGAAATTTCAAATAATACTGCTTCTTCTAGCTATTTCGATGCAAGTACTGTTGAAAAGAAAGTGTCACGAAATGTTTTATTTCGTGATCTTCTTTTTACTGACTTTGTGACGTCTCATGTATAATTAATAACAACATTGAGCCCTATTTAAATTACAACAAAGTCAGGTTAACTCTCAATTAGCTTTATATAAATAGCTGATTATTTGTATATTATTGTATACTATTTGTATATAGTTTTTAGAGAAACCAAGCAAAATATAAATAGGTTTTATTAAATATGTCTTCTAATGCTAACGGTGTTAGGAATATGTCTCAACCTCCGGTGGTGGTTGATCATGTTGAAGGTGGTAGTCAATCAGGTGTAATATAATATGTGTATTCCATATGATGCCTATACTACTCTGTTACGTTATTATATTACGTAAGCTGATAACTACTTACTAATAGTACTGCGTAATCGTTAATACGCGTAAGAAAAAGTTTTCATATAAAACTTTCTCAGCAATAGTATTTTGTAGATATCTTTTATATATTTTTAGAGGAGAACGTAGAAGTACATAATATTAGTCATATTATCTTGAATATGAGTACAACTTGTTATCAACAAGCTAACGTGAGCTTGGTTGATGAACCTGCGTTCTTGTACATTAATAATGCCCATCAATCACAAAGGTCTTGTATTGATAGATGCACCTTCGTGGACAAGTTCATTCAAAAGATCAAGCCTCAAAAGAATTCTTTTTAGACCGTATAGCTCAAAAAGTACGTCTTCCATGCTTTCAGTAAATACCCCTTAGAGGTAAAAATATTTATAGGGAACAAGCCTTAAGATGCGGGGGGGAAAATAATGAAGGATGCGAGGTTCGAACTCGCGCGGACACCGTCCAACAGATCTTAAGTCTGCCGCCTTAGACCACTCGGCCAACCCTCCAATTGTTTTGTATTGTTACGAACGGTGAATATTTAGGTAAATATTAGTGAACATGTGAAGTTAAAAATAAAGTGATATGAGTTCACCTGGATAATTTAGATGATTTTTATTATGGCCAGATGATATTATTTAATTGGTCAGTGAATGAATAGATTCCGTTCGTATGCGATCCTATGAGGCAGATTTATATTTTGGTACATTAGTTTAGTTTAGTTTTATTTTAATGAAGAACAAGTTTTGTTGTATTCCAGATAATTACAGATATGATA